>JAQGAK010001627.1:0-28905 GCA_034696945.1 Lipothrix lubbocki | reverse complement strand
GTATTTCAATGATATTTACGAAAAGTTGGAAATTAACCAAATCAGGTATTTTTGAATCCAGATGGATGCTCCTAAAGGTAGCAGGAAATGAACTTTAAACCATGTACTACCAGGTCGCATTAGGTTACCTGGTACCTCTGGTCTCTTATAGAGAAAGTTCACTGTACCTACTCGTTTCCTCTATTACTAATGCCTAATCACCAAAATTATAATTAAGTAAATCTTCCACAAACCAGACGGAACTACCAGCAAATTTTTGCAGCAATATTATTACCTTTCCAGTTAAATGTAATCCGTAATGATACGGTGGTATGTAATGATGCCATAAAGTTTTGATAACTTTTACTATGGTTACTGTATGTAAAAAATACTTAAATATTGCCACAAGGAAACCCAATTTTGTAGCTTATCAGGAGCTTTATTAAGGGCTGTTTCTTTGATTTGAAATTGATTTGAATGTTGAACATGTTTTACTTACTTATGTAAATTAATTAAAGACGAGTTCTTTATATTGTGGCCATTAAATTAACACGCCCCACTTTTGGCAAACACCCTACGGAGTCCTGGATCAATCCTGTCGTCAAATAAATGTTGAATGTTTAAATTCCATTATTGTTAGTTAGAACTTTACACACACGTAGAAAGGTATGTGTACGCAAAAATGGCTAAACCTTTTGACTAGTTTCTTTATTGTTTAGAAAGAAAAAGTAACTACCTCGTTTGTTTAGACTTGCAAAAACGCACTGAGGAGTATTATTTACTATTTGAAAATGTTGTATCTTTAGGCATTTTGTCGTTTTACAAATTGCCCACAACTAAGAGGCTGTGGGTTATTTAATGACAATATTTACTTTTTGTAGTAGAAATCTCCGAAGTTTTAATTGATAAACAAATTCTGTATTCATTAACTGAAGGCAAGTAATTACGAAATTCAATATTAATAAAGTTATAGTTACAACAGGAAGTATTTATTTTTGCTTCACAAACAAAGCCGAAGCGGTAGTAGTACTAGTATTATTTAAAGCAATTTTGTACTAACAATCTTGCCCATCCTATAGGTAAATGGTTCAGCTGGCATTTTATTAAGTCGGATCACGTCCTTGTGATTTTTTACAAGGGAGGGGAAAGCTGTTTCGATCATTGTGAAATACATTCATTTGTGCTCTTATATAAAATGCTTCAAAAAGTTATCATCCTTTTCGTTTAACGAATACATCTCATCGTCCGTTTAAACTTAACGGAGTACTGACATACGAGATATCAAAACTGGTTGTCAGATTGAAAATTATTCGCAGAAAAACTGACAGCTAATATATTTGCGACGATCCTCAGAAAATAAATAACAAATATATCAACATTTGAGACACAAAATGCTACAGAAACTTGCTTTACAAGTATTGGGTTTGGGAACAAACTTTAATTACTACCTAGGGTTTATTCCGTACTACTGGGATTTCAAAAAATATGAGCTTGTATTTGACAAACGTCCTATTATCCGAATAAGGTGGTGGTTCCAATGTGTGATTTTCTTGATGACGGCTGTCTACGAAATTATTCGTTGTTTCCAGGCAATTCATGCCAACGAGAATATAAATTTGAAAATAATTTTCATATTCATTGTGGTACATGATGTACACAGCGTTGCTTGCAAGTACACGGTGTACGACAGTTATGGAACCATGCATGGTGTCATTAACAACTTTTTGAAAAGTAAATAATTAGTTTGCTTACTTGCTTTGTACTTTTGTAGCATTCAGCTGCGCGTAATGCGTTCGTCAACAAATAATTTGATGTTGTTATACACATGTGTTCATATATGTATTCTTTAAGCTAGGTAAATTTTCTTTAAAATGCTTAAGTATAATTTTATTGGTTTCAGGGAACAAACGACAATTTACACAAAATGAGAAACTTCACGCACCTACAGTTGCTCTCATTTTTGTATGGACAATACTTATGCAATTCTTTTTTAACCGGCTGAAGTCTGCAATTAATAATCCAAAACTGCCGGTTTTATTAACATCACATTTTAAAAATCCCGAGAACTTGTGCATATGCTGGAAGATTTTGCTGTACATTCCAACTGCCCATCAATGGTTATCACTGTATAGCCTTAATGCTTTCTTCGTATCTACAATGCTTGCCTACGTATTCATAATGGAGCCAAATATTCATCGGTTGAGGTACTATACTTCTAATGTTCATATTCGTAGTTTGCATTACACTATGTATAAAATCAAATTAAAAATTTGACTGAACCGAATAGGCAAATGAAAACTTCGGTTTTTGGACACTTCCTACGTCCGAATGATTTCGTGACGCAGTTCCTGCAACTTACAATTCTTCAAAAATCCTTCAACGCAATGCTCGTCATATGGTTCATCTCATTTGAATGCTTACTTATTTTTGTTTCAACTACACGATTTTTCACACTAATGGATACTCCAAGTACTGCTGCCCTTATTCGTGTATTATTGCCGGGGTTTATTGTCTGGAAACTGTTTGGTAAACTTGCGAACATTCATTGCAAATCTTTGGATGTACTCACAAGCTGGCGACTGTGCAGGGATCCAAATTGGTTTCCTAAATTTGTAAAGGCTTCTCAACCCATGTGCTTTCACATAGGTACGTCTTTTTATGTAGATAAGCCTTTAAGACTCACATTGCTCTCCATTGTTATTCATCAGACGGTGAGCTTGGTTGTTGCAAGTCGAAATACGTAAATTGTGTACGTAGCAGGAAATAAGGTAGGATTGATTGGGTTGAGAAGCTGAAATGAGGCATAAGTCTTTTTTTAAGCTAAATCGAATAAAAATACTCACCCAATACTCTCCCTTCCTGGTAAAGACATGCACTACATACTTCACGAAGGTTGGTCAATGACATAATGATTACTTGAATGTCGTTATAATATGCCATATTATTTTCATGTAAAAATGAAGGCACTTACAATTAGATATAAATATGTATTTGCAACTTTCTGTCAAATAATCATTTGATGAAAACATTTCCGCATACTCTTCCGCACTTTGAATTCATTGTTATAACGATAAGTATGATAACGTATTGCAACATGGTTTCTAGATACAATTTTTTTTGAGAATATTTCATCGATGAATAATAAATAAGGAACAAATAATGCAGCAACATAACACACCGTTAGCTTAACGTCACTTATGATCATCTTCATTTACAGCGCGGCGCATAACTTTTGCTTCTCTCAGTTTTGGCAACACTGCATATGTATGCATGTTTCTAAATATTTAAAAACTACGTTGTATAGAATTTAATTCTGAATGTAGCGGTAGTTTTAGTTATTATGTCACTCAACGGCTGAGAATGCTAAAAGCATTTTAAGATTTAACTTTTTACTATTAGCTGTTATGGACAAAATCTAATTTTTAAGGACTACTTGCGTGTTGTGGTCATTTAAAGAAATTCTTGATATTCAATATATTTTCGTTGCATTCACAATGAAATGCTCTACAAGAAGTACATATATGATTATTGCTACCTTTGCCGAAACTTAATTCCTAAAATTTTGAGTGCTACTCAAGCCCTGTGTTTTAGGATAGAAACCTACTTTTATATTTAGTAGTTATAAACCTTTTGGGCTCCCACTATTCTCCATTGTAATTCACCAAGCGGTGAAACTGGTTTTTGCAAGGAGAAATACATAAAATGTTCAGAAGGATACAACCATACTTGTATTTTCTTTATTTGGTCAGATTTAGTTGCTCTATTTCCTCCATGATGAAAGGATTATAATCAAATTAATAAGCCTTTCTTTATTATGATTCTATCAGTCTACTCCGCGTTATTATATTTACTATTAAAAATTAAATGTGTTAAATATAGCTGTATTAGTTTAGAGCCCCATCTTTGAGTAGAAGCAATTTATTTTTTGGGTTTGATAAATTGCGAATTAAAATTTAATGGTAGGATACTTTGTTTTGCAGTTCAATCTACATTTCTATCACCATTTCGGGACTTTGGATTTCTTTGTAAATACTATAACGATTAGATAATAACTTGTCAAATAAATAATATAATAATAGTCTCCGAGAAGCGTATGCTGACATATCTTGTAACATAATCGCACCTATGTACACTTTGGCAGTATAGTTTTGAAACTTTACCATCGATGTATGTATATGTAAATGCTTAATAAAAGTGACAGTAACAGCCAATCATGTTCACAAGCACAACGAGACCGATGTGAATCTCTAGACAATGGATATGCATGTAGCTAGTAGCTACTTTTAGACGTATACACGGTCACCTCCATTTTCAATGCAAGGATATGTACGTTTCGGAGTATAAAACAGGACGCTTAGTTGTATTTAGCACGCCCATCTTTGGACAAATAAATAGACCTAATCAATTTTCACATTTACCAGTTTTTAATAATTTCAATATAGTTCGTTAAGTTTTTATATGCCTAAATAACACACAAGAAAAATGAAGACGTCAAGGGGACGGTAAGGAAGTAATAAATTTTCGCGAAACTTGTCACCAGCGAGACCCGCCGAGCTCATTACCCTGTGAAATCAAGGTGGATTAATAAAAAGAATCACAAAATGTTGTCCAAATTTGCTTTGAGAATACTAAAAAAGAATAAAAAAAGCATCGCGTCCGGTTTGACAAACGTCCAATTATTAAATTTAGCTGGTGGTTTCACACTCTTTTTTCCATGGCCATGACTATCTACGAGGTTATACGTGCTCTACAAACCATTCGCTCAACTAAGAATTTAAATATCAGAGTGATTTTCATTTTCGTCGTGGCTCACGATATTTTTAATACTATTGCTACGTACACCGTTTACAAGACTTACGGGACTATGCACGGCGTTATTAATTGCTTCTTGAAGAGGAATTCAAGAGCGTTACGTAAGTTTCACAAATAATATCTTCATATAATGAAATTATTTTTGTATTAACTTTGTGTTGATTTTTTAATTGTTTTCTTTATTTTCGTATTTCATATTTATTAAAATAATTGTCACGAGCTGCGTTAATGTATTGGCATTTATTATGAAATAGATTTTATCATAAATTTTGTAGAAACGAGATGGCACGTCGTGCTCATAAAAGAAAAGAAAACCCGAATAGCCAACTTTATTTTCCCATTTGTGTGGTCGGTGCTCATGCATTTCTTCACAAGTCGACTGAAGATTGCAATTCAGAAACCAAAACTGCCAATTCTATTGACATCCAAGTTACAAAATCCCAAGCATCTCCCATTCTACATGAAAATTCTGTTATACCTTCCAACTGTGCATCTCTGGTTGTCGCCATATTGTCAAAATGCCTTCTCCATCAACACAATACTTGCTTACGTTTTCATTATGGAGCCAGTTATTGATCGAAGGTATGTACAAATGGGCTTTTTAAAGCTGTCATAACATCCGTTTCTTGATGCTTAGTCTTTTTAATTATTTGTATTAGCTTCAGTAAATTTTGTATTAAGGAGAACTTTCTTGGTTTTACAACAGACGGGAGCGGACCGTCCTCACGCCCAGAAACGCCCTCCGTCCGAACGAATTCGTAGCCCAATTCGTGCAGCTGAAAATTCTTCAAAAGTACTTCAACGCTTCGTTCACCTTCTGGATCATTGGGCTAGAATGCTTCTACATTTGCATTTTAACCTTGCGATTATTCTCGCTGGTGCAAAATCCAAACTTCGGCGCTCTAATCTAACTCTCGTTTCCATGCATAATCTTCTGGATGTTATTTGGCAAGATGGCCATGATTCATGATAAATCCTCAGATGTTCTCGTGAGCTGGCAATGCAAGAATCCAGAATGGATGCCTAAATTTCTTAAGGCCACTGAAGCAATGAGCGTACGCTTAGGCAATTCCTTTTTTATTGACAAACGTTTACGCCTCACTGTGATTTCTATTGTCATAGATCAAGCCGTAAGCTTGATTGTGGCTAGCAAGGGGACCTGATTGACTTGATTAGTTGTGATTGCGAATTTCCATTGTCAAAATTTTGGTGCATAAATACTTCATCATATTGGTAACCACTCTCATAATGCTTTTAATCCGCGGAGTATATAATGTGCTTTTTTGATGTTGAAAAATGTAACACGCATCGGTACGTTGTAGGAATGAATACATACGATTAATATGATTATCAACGATGAACTCATACATCCATGGGAACATTTTGTGCACGTATTTCCTTTTCCGGCGATTTCATGTTACTGGCCCTGTCTCCACCTCATTAACGATAGGTGACATGTAGAATTGCTCACGCTATATCATCACTGCTGCTTCAATATTATCATGATTCGTGATGTAGAGAAACTACGTGTGAAATAAATATAGAAATAAATCATAAAATCTAGTTTCGATTTCTAAATTCATTTTATGCCAAATTTGAATTTTAAATTACTAATTTTAGTAGCGATTGAAATTCAGTAAGTAAAGTAGACAATTCTGCCCTAATTATTTAATAATTAACATTTTTATTTAATTGCAAGGTGAAATAATAATAATTTACAGCCGTTTAGAATGATTTTAATAAATTCAATGTAGAAATAAAAAATGCTTATGTAATAATTTATTACACAAATTTTTAATTCTGATGCTGCGTTTTTATATAAAATAAACAAGCGCGCTGCGCGCGCTTGTTTTTGAGGCGCGCTGGGCCCCAATCAAGTTAATATGGCTATATTAGTATGTATGTACATGTCTTACATATACTTTAAATACATAATACGCGCTTTCAATGTGGCGGTAAGTTCAAAATTGTGAGAAAAAAAAGTAAAAATCACCATTTTGTACCCGGTAACTCAAAAGCTACGGCTAAAAGAAAAATACTATCTAGGAGGTAATTTTATGGTGTTTCAGAATTACCCCCCACGACAAGGTCTGCGAGTTACGGTATCTCTGCAAAAAAATATAATGTATCCAAAATTTTGATTTTTCCTGGCAAAAACGGTTCAAAATTTTGAAAACGGTAAATTTGGTCCAAAATCTGTTCATACGATTTAAGGACCTTTTGATTGAGGTATTAAGGGTCTTTCTACGTCCACTACAACAGATTTTGGAAAAACGCTGGTTTTTTATAGGAGAAGGTAGAAATAAAGAATTAAATATTTATTTACTTAAAATATCATCAGTGAGTAGCCTAACATCTTGCCCGCGTGTCATTGATCAATTATTGCCAATTAAATGAAATCATAACTTGCGTAACTACAATGGAATTCAAGTATAAAAATGATCAAGCTAAGAAGCTTGATGCAATTTTGTAAACTTCAAAAATGCTAAATCAAAAGTAAAATTTTGTAGGAAAAACAAAATTATAGAATTACAAGCATATAAACACGCATTGCAACACAAATAAAAACTTAATTTATTAATGCCCTATTACGAATACATATTATGTCATTCAAAAAAATAATCGATCAAAAACGCAATATAAATATAAGAAATGAGGAGCAAAGTACAAACATAAAAATATTCAGTTCACAAAACAAATTCACTTATTGTGTGTTTAGGATCATTCTTGTGAATTCATGTAAGTAAATCAATAAATTTCATAAAAACTGCAATTCATCTATGTATACGTGTACATTTGGTTGAAAAGCATGCATAATAAATTATCATACAAAACATTTCTTTACGAAACTATATTTCCCAATAATGGCTTAATTTAACAGATAATTTCCAGAAGCATGCAAGCAAGCTCATTATACATATGTATATTACTACAATAGAACAGAGCACAATGGAAATACAAGGACACACAGAGTCACATTCCCCCAACAAGAATCGGGTTTCGGGTAGCTACTGAGTCGGGGAAATTCGTACATACATCGGACATTCTAGCACTCCGTGTCCGCGTGCCCTGGAATGCTCTACTTCGCAGTATTGATTTACTACTCCCGAGACTTGGCGGTTCTTCTCCAGTATACAAAATTTTCCAGTATACGACGGAATACATTACTTCGCATCATTGGATTGGAATCTTGTGAACAATAATACATATTCTTGTACATATTCATCTTATTCTTGTAACTTGTTGCATTTGGGATAAAGACCTACAACTTTCAGTTTTAACGTGGAAATTTAAGGATCGCGTAAATTATAAGATACAATGGCTGCAGTAGCCGCGCCCGGACTAGAAGCATCTAGGTTCGCTAACCTGGATTTCCAAATTCATGTTGAGGTTCACGAAACTCCTCCGGAGGAACGAATTCTCTCGGGAAAGATCCAAATGGTCGTTGCGAAGAAGACGGGCATTCACGGTATGATAAAATAAATCAATTTACAAACACGTAATTAATTTGATTAAATATAAAAAATAATATTAATATTGTATTGAATAAAAAAATATAATTTCAAAAAATCATAAAATAAATCTTAATTGTAATAAGCAAAACAAATTAAATACAGTAAATTACAAAATTAAGCTCAAAATTATGCCACATAATTAAAATTGAAAATAAAATAATTTGATCATACAGGAATGGCAGTAACACTGGCACTGACAAATATCACCAGCGTCAATAAAATCACAAGGGAGGAGGGAGAAAAACGGTTTATAAATCTCAATGAGACGTTCAGATATATGCCGTTTCCCGATTGCAGTCAGATTCTTGTGGGAAAAAAAGGTGCTGAAAAAATTTATTTAAATTAATAATGGAACGAAAATCCACACAAAAATAATCTTAAATTGAAGTATTTTTGGCTTACTGAATTTGTTTTTGTTATTTATAAAATCTTTTAAAAAAATATATATGCCAATGTTTGAAATATTTTTCAGCCAATTTTTTCATGACCAAATATTTTAAGAATTTAAAAAAAATTAAGGATTTTTGTTGCATTTTAATACTTTATTTTGTGCTTACTTTGTTACTTTTTATTTAAGCAAAAATATTCAACCGGGAATAATTAATTTAATTTTATATGCACAGAAATACTTGATTGGTTTAATAAACGTTGATTAAATTCCATGCACCTAAATACAGATACAAACATAATGGATTGGATTGCTAACCCCTCCAAGCCTCGGGAATATCCGGCGAGCCATTATGAGACGGGTCTTCATGAGTTTCCATTCTGCCTGGATCTATGTCGACTAACAGGCGTCGTGGGTACCTTTGAGCACAAATGTGAGAGAGGAAATACCGCCTTCGTGAACAAACTCTTCGTGACTATAGCACCATTTTCCAGAACCTCGCCCAACCTAATTACATTTCCCAGAAAAATTCATCTCGCTAATTTTGCCAAGCTGGGAGGGAATTTACGGAAACCCGCTGAGACGACTTGTTGTCTGAAGAGAGGAAATCAAGAGGTCGTCAAGTTCACATTGACGTTGAATAAACAGGGATACGCAACTGGGGAGGAAATTGAGTTTCGAGTAGAAAAGTGGCAAAAGCCAAATATTAATTTCACGGTGAGAGAGGCGACAGTGGCGCTCACAAGGAAAATCACTGCGACAGTTCCTCAATTATTCACGAATATACGAGGGACACAGTCTCCATCAGGAATGCTCCAGGTTTGGTTTATGTACAAATGGGCGAAAGACATATCCTCGTAGCGTAATTTTTACAATTTCACTTAAACACAATACTGTCTTCTATAGGAAATGTTGCTGGACAAGACAATTATTGGAAGTCAATCTAAACGACAGAACGCCACTTGGAAAGGTTCCTTTCGGATGCCAGATGGCGTCATCGATACCACCGGCCTCACCGTTGCTGTAACTTATGGAATCGAGGTTCAAAAATAGAGAATTCCAATTTCAATCAAAAATTAAATTGCCGGGAGCTATTTGATTGATTCTAACTACTTCTGTTATACCACTGCAGTTAACAGTGAATATAATCGGTAGCGCCCAGCCCCTTAAGGCATGGTTACCTTTCATGGTGGGGACCACTTGGGACGACGGGATGGCTGGAAGTTTGAGCAAGAATCCTTGGTTCAGTCAATTTCCCAGAGGAAGTATAACTTCCTTGAATTTCGACGATGTGGATCTGGACTCCATTTCTTTGTCGTCCTTACCCAATTATTCCTCACTTTCCTCCAGAAGGTCTTCGAACGAGACGTGTAAGAAATTACATTCACAAATTAAATTACTTGAATTAGAAGAAAAAAATACTTTAAATGTATTATAAGCGCAAATTTTACATTGTGCTTTAGTACCACCCACCTACAGCGGGGCCATGAACAAAGCGATGCAGGATTTGAACGTCTCTGACGGCACTTCTGGAGATTGAAGTACTGCAGTAAAATTTTTCAATGCACAAATCACTGTTATACACAAATAAAATTTCCAATTTGACCACTTTACTGTTACCTAATCCGCAAAAATATTAGAGTTTGATATTATTTGAAAACGAAATGCTTATTTTCCAATCAAATGTAATGTTTTTCCATCTTACCATTCGATGTTCATGCAAAAGCTTATAAAATGCAAAATGTTATACAACCCTCAGTATTAACCTTGCAGTACTGATTGTGATAAATGTACAACAAAAAAGTGCCCTGGTGGCTCGAATCTGTTTATTTTGTGTACAAATGCAATATATTGGCAATAAATTGTGTTGTTTGCTTATTAATAGTTTTTTATTAAGACAGTAAGTTCATTAAAAAGCTAATGGCGTGAGCGGCAAAAATGGCTCATGCGTAATAATGGATTCTGATATAGCTGACATCATAAAATTCCTTTAGTAAAGTATTGTGAAGATACAAATAAGGGCACAGGCTACAAATAAGCAGACAATCATTATGCCATGGCTATGCAATGGGAAAGGATACACTCATTCTTCACCTTTATAAACAGAAGTTTCCCTCCGGAAGAAAATATTTAATTTTAGGATTAACTTAGCAAACAAAATATCAAAAGGGCTTATTTTGTTGTAAAATGGGCTTTTAGAATGTAATGGTTTGGAATAAAGAGAAAAAACTAAAGATATGTTTGCAAACGAGCTTTTATTTAGTCGTTAACCACCGGTGTTAAGTGAGCATAATTTCTCTAAAGAACCCTAGTAAAATGGAAGTCGCAACGAAAATTCAAATTAACATTTATAATTGCTTGCAAAGTAGGGGACTTTAGTTTCAATTACAATTTAAAGTTTATTTAGCGTAAAAGTTTTTTACCCCACTGTTCCATTGACAGCTATAACAACACGGCTATTTACGCTACCATTGGAATAAGGTATGCTGTCATTTATTATTTGGAATAAATGTATTGATCTTCCTACTTTATTTTCAGGTTTTCATAGACGCTGGCAATATCAATATGTATCGATGTACAGTTATAATAAAGAATACGGGAAACGCTTGTTGTTAGTATAAAGGATTACAAAATTATATTATTATTTATATATTATAAAATATGGGATTTAGATCCACGGAAATGGATTTTCGAATTCAGTTTTAGTTTTAATTATTTCAGGAAACCGCGAAATAGGTCTTGAAATGTAAAAAGAAATCCCACGGAGCCGCTGTAATTTTCCTCTTTGGATAATTGTCATGCAGTTCTTTTTGATTCGTCTAATGGCTGCAATACTCAATCTCAAACTACCAATTTTATTAACCTCGCATTTTCAAAATACGAAAAATCTACCAGTCGGCTTGATGATTTTCTTGTTCATCCCAACTGTCCTTCTGTGGTTATCGCCATATATGCAGAATGGTTTTTTTGCAACTATAATACTTGCCTATGTATTCGTCATGGAGCCAAGGATTGATCGGTTGAAGTATGTAATTTTGGCATTAGTTTAAACTTTATATTATAATCTGTAATAATACACCGTCAAGCAAACATCAAATTAAAAATTCCCTCGTTTTATTTCTTCCCTTATGATAGGAATTTATTAAGATTTGAAGTCAAACTAATAATTTTGCAATAAACTGTCATAGTCACACCATGTAATTTTATTTAAATGCAAATGCGATACACTCAGATTTTGAAATACAGCTGGATTTATTTAATAATATTTATAAGGGTAACATAACATTTTGTTTTTGTCTTGTCAGTTTTGACAGTTAATTTACATATTTCCATTTCCCGCAGAAACAGTCATCAGTTCGGGAATTCGAATTTCTTTGTATGATGATACCTGGACAAATAAATAAAACAGTTGTATACATATTTACAGCAAAATAACGTAGTTTGGCAAAATAATTTTGAAACTTTTCTATCGATGTATAAATAAGTAATGAAAGTCACAATAACAGCCAACTAGACTCACAAGCATAATGAGACGATGTGAATCTCTAGAAAAAGGACAATAAATATACATGCAGCTACTTTTCGTCGTTTCAATTACCACTTCCATTTGTAATGACAGGATACCTAAGCAGGAATCGAAGCTATAAAACTTGCAAAGCTCGAGGAAATATTCGGCAGGACGCGAAGGTAGTTTGGGACCAGCTATTTAACACGCCCATCTTGGGACAAACAGAACTACTCAAATTCCATATTAATCATCAGTATTTGGAACATATCTTGAGTCATAATTTCATTAACATTCAAGTTTTCATATACCTAAATAACGCGCAATAAAAACGGTGACGTCCAGGGGACAGGAAGGATATTATACATACTTGGACGGAACTTGCCACCAACCTGACCAACCAAACTCGTTACCCTTTGAAGCAAAGGCAGATTAATAAAAAAAGTTGCAAAATGTTGCCGAAATTTGCTTTGAGAATATTAGGTATTGGAACAAACATAAATTACTACATGGGGTTTCTCCCTTATTATTGGGATTCCAAAAAGCATCGCGTCCGGTGTGACAAACGCCCAATTGTTAGATTTAGCTGGTGGTTTCACACTCTTTTTTCCATGGCCATGACTGTTTACGAGGTTATACGTGCTCTACAAACCATTCGCACAACTAAGAATTTAAATATCAGAGTGATTTTCATTTTCGTCGTGGCTCACGATATTTTTAATATAATTGCTACGTACACCGTTTATAAGACTTACGGGACAATGCACGGCGTTATTAATTGCTTCTTGAAGAAGAATTCAAGAGCGTTAAGTAAGTTTCAGTGTAATAATTTTGTGCTATTTTTTTTAATTTTCTGTTTATTTTCGTCGTTCATATATATTCAAGTAAATTTGTTCATTTTCATCGGATTTCATAGTTTTAAATATTTTGCATGTACTGCGTTTATTTATGGACATTTTACTATAATGAAATGGATTTTAACATCTCCTTTTTAGAAACACAATGGCAAGTCGTGCTCATAAAAGAAAAGAAAACCCGAATGGCCAACTTTATTTTCCCATTTGTGTGGACGGTGCTCATGCATTTCTTCACAAGCCGACTGAAGATTGCAATTCAGAAACCAAAACTGCCAATTCTATTGACATCCAAGTTACAAAATCCCAAGCATCTCCCATTCTACATGAAAATTCTGCTTTACCTTCCAACCGTGCATCTCTGGTTGTCGCCATATTGTCAGAATGCTTTCTTCATCAATACAATTCTGGCTTACGTTTTCATTATGGAGCCAGTTATTGATCAATTAAGGTATTTACAATTGGCTTCTAAAAACTGTCATAACATCCGTTTCTTGTTGAAATTATTATGCCGCAAAGTGAAATATTAATTAATATGTAAAATGTAAAGGAATTTAATTTCACTATAAGATTCGTTAGTTTATTAGAGCAACGTTTCGGAAACTCCCTTCATCAGGCTCACAAACAAGAACATTTTTGTTTGTGAGTATGATGAAGGGAGTTCCCGAAAAGTTGCTCTAATAAACTAACGAATCTTATAGTGAAATTAAATTCCTTTACATTTTACATATCCGTTTCTTGTTGCTTAGTCTTTTTAATTATTTGCAAAAGCAACAGTAAATTTTATAGGAGAATTTATTTAATTAAACAACAGACGGGAGCGGACAGTCCTCACGCCCAGAAACGCCCTCCGCCCGAACGACTTCGTAACCCAATTCGTGCAGCTGAAAATCCTTCAAAAGTACTTCAACGCTTCGTTCACCCTCTGGATCATTGGATTGGAATGCTTCTACATTTGCATTTTAACCATGCGATTATTCTCGCTGGTGGTAAATCCAAATATCGGCGCCTTAATCCAGCTATCGTTTCCGTGCATAATCTTCTGGATGCTATTTGGCAAGATGGCCATGATTCACGATAAATCCTCAGATGTTCTCACGAGCTGGCAATGGTGCAAGAATCCAGAATGGATGCCTAAATTTCTTAAGGCCACTGAAGCAATGAGTGTTCGCTTAGGCACTTCCTTTTATATTGACAAACGTCTGCGCCTCACTGTGATTTCAATTGTCATTGACCAAGCCGTGAGCTTGATTGTGGCCAGCAAAGGGACTCGATAGAGCTGATCAGTTGTGAATTTCCATTGTAAAAATTTAGGCGTATAAAATATTTTGATATTTGTAATTACTTTGACTCCATAAAGTTTTTAAATCTGTGGAGCACATGTGCTTTTTGGATGTTGAAAAATGTAGCATTCTAAAGCACGCAAAGGTATAAATGTAGGCTCATTGTGATCAATGTACTCATACATCCACTGGAACAATTTGTGTATTTTCATTTCCGGTGATTTCATGTTACTCGTCCTGTCTCCACCTCATTAACGATATTTGACATGCAGAATTGTTCACGCTATCATCACTGCATGGCTTCAATATTATTGTGGTTCATGTTGTAGAGAAACGATGAAATAAAAAAAAATCTCTAAATTCTGCTTTCGATTTCTGTTTCCTTCTTTTTCCAATGCTTGCTAAATTTGCATTTTTATTAGCAATTTTAGTTGCCATTGAAATGGCGGTAAGTAAACAATTCTGCATTTATTACTCAATAATTAGCACTTGTATTTAATTGTTTTGAAATGAATGAATTAATAAATAAAGCCGTGTAAATCGATTTAAAAAATGTAATTTCATCAGAAATAAAAGGTATAACGTAATATATGTATATTTCTAAAATAATTTACATTAAGTAATATGAAATAAATATATGGAATTGTTATCTGGTTTAAAAAATTATCTAGAATAATAACTGCAACGGCCAAGAGGACTCAGCAGTGCATAGCCGAACATCCTGTCAGCATGTCATCGTTCGATTAGTCAAGCGCCAGCTAAATGAGATCACAACTTGTATAAATACAATGGAATTCAAAAATAAGAATGATCGAGCTAAGAAGCTTGCCGTAATTTTGTAAACTTTGATACTTTATCATAAAATACTTTTATGGAATAAAACCAATTTAACTAATACAAAATTTGTTACAGTGTGCATCATCAAATGTGTTGGAATCCGAGAGAAAATTGTAAGTAAATTGCGTAAGTTTAATGTTGGTATTATAATTTATTTCCACCTTGGAACGGTAACCCGATTAAAACCCGAAATTTCCAGCTTGACCCCGAAGGTCGATTGGACAAAGCTCATTCGGACGCTTACATGAAAAAGGAATTTCCGCCCGGGCTTTTCGAATATGCCAGGCCTGTAATGCAGAAGTGCTTTGATTTGGGATGTAAGACAACATTGTTTGTAGTTTTTAGTTTTATTCAAAATAAAAACTCTACAATTAATTCCCAATATTATGCAATTATTACCAGTTGTAGTAATTATAAAAAACTTTATGTCCTACAACTTTGTGTCCTAATTTCCCAGACCAAACAGTTGATCCCTCCGAAGAATATTGTCAATCTTACAAACCAGCTATGAAGTGTGTTGTCACTGAAGTTACCAAGGTAATTTATTAAAATTCGAGTTCGAATGTTGATTGAATTTCATTACAAGTAATACAAAACATTATTTCTGCAGCTATGTGACGTTTATGACAAAGACAGAACGGTTGTGGTGGCCAGGTAAATTACGACAAGTTAAGTTCAACGAGCAAGCAAACATAAACAATAATTCAATTACCCGCAACTGCAACTCGTCAATATACACAGAAAAATGGTGGCAAAAAACGTAAATGTAAGATAAATCGCCTATAGCTTAATATAAAAAAGTCATGTATAAACAAAAACTTGTATTCAAAAATAATCCACTGACTTCGAAGTAAAAGGTTCATGGCTTCACCAAATAAATCAGCATGGAAGACAACATCATTAAACTGTTAATTATAGCAACTTGTGTACAATACATAATAATACACAAATTCAAACCTAATTTATTAAAACATACCCAAGTTACGAACACATAATTCCAAGAAATATCGACCTAAAATACAAAATAGATGTAAGCAAATAATGTAAATCTTTTTTCATATGTTGTGCCTTGTTAATTACTGTAGGTACTAAATCAATTCTGATTAAAATTTAGCATTTTGGTGGTCAATTAAAATTAGCCGATGTAAACCTACGTCGGACATCCTGTCGTGCTCTTTGGTGTGTAAACAATAGAACACCGTGATCAGAGAAAATGTTCAGTGACCATTATCTTGTAATAATATTACATTATTATTGTACGCAAATCAATAAATTTCATTAAAATTTTGCATTTACATGCAAATACAGTTGGATGAAACGCCTGCGTATTATATTTCCATGCGAACATGTGTCTCTACAAAATCGTCCCAATACATAATGACTCAATTCAAGAAATAATTTGTAGAAGAATGCAAGCAAGTTAATGGACATAGCTAATAGCTACGTATTATAAAACACAATGGAAACAGAAGGACAGAGAAGTTGCAGTCCGCAGAGTCAGGGAGCTATTGAGTCGGGAAGATTCGTGCAGACATCGGACATTATAGCACGCCGTGTGCCCTACAATACACTCAGCTTTACTACCCAATATTGATTTACTACTCAAAGACTTGGCGGTATACTTCTCCAGTTTACAAAATCTTCCTTGTAGGAAGGAATAAAATACTTAGCATCGTTGGTTTCGAATCTTGTCAACAATACTACATATTCTTGTACATATTTATTTATCTTATTCGTGTAACTTTTTTGCGTTTGGGATAAAGACCGACAAGATATCAGTTTTAAAGAGGAAACTCAGGGATTGGTGAAATAAAATTACAGAATATTATGGCTTCAGTAGCCGTAGCCAGACTAGGACCATCAAAGTTCTCTAACCTGGATTTTCAAATTCATGTTGAAATTGACGAAACTCCTCCGGAAGAACGAATTCTCTCGGGAAAGGTTCAAATGGTCGTTGCGAAGAAGACCGGCATTCACGGTACGATAAAATAAAATAGTTCACAAACACATGAAAAATTATAGGTAAATAAAAAAATACAAACAAGTATGAGTGTATGTTGCATAAAAAATGTTACTTCTAAAGGTCATAAAATAAATACTAAATTGTAAATAAGATACATCAAATTACAAAATCTAAACGTATGGCAAAATTTTTTAAAACTTTATTTGATCATACAGGAATGGCAGTAACACTGGCACTGACAAATATTACCAGCGTCCATACAATCACAAGGGAGGAGGAAGAAAAACGGTTTACAAGACTCAATGAGACGTACAGATATCTGCCATTTTCCGATTGCAGTCAAATTCTTGTGGGGAAAAAAGGTAATGCAACAAATATGTCAAGTGTTTTATTAAACTATTTATGGAATGTAAATTCATACTAAATTACAAAATTGGAGTGATTATTCTTGGTGGTTCGTAAAATCTTTTACAAATATTTTTGTCAATGTTTAAAACGTTTTTCAGTCAATTTTTTCCATATCAAATATTTTCCGTTTAAAAAAGGTTAAAGATTTTTGTTATAGAATTTATTTTTTGCAGACATTGATAAATTTAAATTAACCTAATTATTATAGGTATTGAAGACTACTAGATTGGCTTCATAATCGTTGACTAAATTGAATATACAACTGCAATATCTACATGTGTATAGGTACAAACATAATGGATTGGATTGCTAACCCCTCCAAGCCTTGGGAATATCCGGTGAGCCATTATGAAACAGGTCTTCATGAGTTCCCATTCTGCCTGGACCTATGTCGACTAACAGGAGTCGTGGGTACCTTTGAGCATAAATGTGAGAGAGGAAATACCGCTTTCGTAAACAAACTCTTCGTGACCATAGCACCATTCTCCAGACTCACGCCCAACCTAATTACATTTCCAAGAAAAATTCATCTCGCTAATTTTGCCAAGCTGGGAGGGAATTTACGGAAGCCCGCTGAGACGACTTGTTGTCTGAAGAGAGGAAATCAAGAGGTCGTCAAGTTCACATTGACGTTGAATAAACAGGGATACGCAATTGGGGAGGAAATTGAGTTTCGAGTAGAAAATTGGCAATTGCCCAATACTAATATTACGGTGAGAGAGTCGACAGTGGCGCTCACAAGGAAAATCACTGCGACAGTTCCTAAGTTATGCATGAGAACAGGATGGACACAATTTTCATCACGACAATTCCAGGTTGGTAGAAATAGATGAAAAACAAATCCTTATATCCTAATTTCATACATTCTCACCAAACTTGTCTTTTAGGACATGCTGCTGGACAAGACAATTATTGAGAGTCAATCTAAACGTCAGAACGCCACGTGGAAAGGTTCCTTTCGGATGCCAGATGGCGTTATCGATACTACCGGCTTCACCGTTGCTGTAACTTATGGAATCGAGGTGCAAAGAAAATGAAATTTTAATCAAAAATAGAATTGTCCGGCAGTTGATTGATTGAAATTTTTGTTGAAATCACAGTTAACAGTTAATATAATTGGTAGCGCCCGGCCCCTTAGCGCATGGTTATCTTTCGTTGTGGGGACCACTTGGGACGACGGGATGGCTGGAAGTTTGAGCAAGAATCCTTGGTTCAGTCATTTTCCCAGAGGAAGTATAACTTCCTTGAATTTCGACGATGTGGATCTTGACTCCATTTCCTTGTCGTCCTTACCCAACTATTCCTCGCTTTCCTCCCGAAGGTCTTCGACCGAGACTTGTAAGAAATTGCAGTCACACATTAAATTGCATAAATTTCTATATAAACTTTAAATTTACTATAAGTGCAAATTTTACATTGTGTTTCAGTACCACCCAGCTACAGCAATGCTATGGCCATGAGCTCAGCGATGGAGGATTTAAACGTCTCTGAAGAAACTTAAGGCGACTGAAGTACTGGAGTAAAATTGTTCAACACATAAATCGCCGTTGTGCCCAAATAAAATGTCCAATATTACCCCTTTACAGGTGTCTGGTCATCACAAAATGTCTTGAATTTGATGTTATTTGAAACGGATGGTATGATGTTCCTGTCAAATATTGTTTTTCCAATTTACCAAAAGATATTCATGCAAAAGCTAATACAAATAATTACTAAATGGTATGCAACCCTCAGTATGCATTACCTCTGCAGTACCAATGGTGATAATTGTACAACAGCAAAAAGCCCTGGTGGCTCCGAATCTGTTTTTATTTTCGTATACAAATGCAAACATGAATAATAAATTAATACTCGAAAAACGGTATTTTGGAGGATTTAAAAGTTATTCAAATTTGCAGTCACTGTCGATTTGAGATTTCCCCTGTGATATACATACAAAACGCAATACAAACGTTTGCAAACAGGCGCATGCATATTTGCAAAATAAAATCCAATGTTCACATTTCACATCGAACGGAGTTAACATTAATTTAGAACTGATTTTCATAATGCAAAACAAACAGGAAATGTAGCAATACATTAACATACATACACATTATTTCTAAAATCGGTACTTCAGTTTTTCATGAGAAATTAGGCATCAAATTTTAATGAGGAACTATTTGATTCGACAATATTAAGAATATTCTAAACATATCTGTATTTACTTTGTAATCTTTTCCTTTATTTGCTTCGAAAATATTTTATTTAAGCAACATAAGGACGAGATTTAAATGTACCAAATTAAATACGTAGACAAACCGAGAAACAAGTAGTTAAGCCTTTTTAGCAATAATTTGCCCTTTCTTCAATTTAACTGCTAATTCTTCTTTTTTGTTCAAATACATATCCAGCTGCAATTTCACAACTTCTACTTTACGATCTTTTGCCGGATCCTTGTCCCACAATTCTAATTCGATGTACTAAAAGGAATAAATGCAACAAATGAATACAGAAATAAATATAATTATAAGTAGGTAATACAAATACATATTGTGTAGTAAAATATTAAATGCGATAGAAATAGAAAATACATTACAAAAAGTTAATTATATCACAGATAAATAATAAGAGCAATAAGAAATTATTAAGGATCAAAGATAAATACATGGAAAACAATTGTGTGCATAAAATAAAATACAAATAATAAAATATATGGAAAATAAATTATAAACATTGCGTGGATTAAAAACAAATCCTAATTTCTACGAATAAAATCAAAATTACCCGTCCAGGCAAATAAGTAACCGTGAAAGTTGTTGACCAATTTGGGTTTCTGTTGTCCGTTATAACATTTGTTTTACCCAAATCTTTCACCTTGCTGCCATTTTTCTCATGAAGAGTTGCCTTGACGTACGCATCGAAGGAAAAGATGCCCTCTCCTCCCTTTGGAAGATCCCTAAAACATAAAACGTGGTGCGTTACATTTACACATTGTGCACTTGCTATTTCAATTGAGTAAAATGCTTTTGGGAAACAAAATGACAAAATAAATCCACGACGTAACAAAAATAAATTGTCAAGAACAGAACTACTAAAATTGGGAATTCTTTTTCGATTTGGATCAAGCCCCTTTAAAACGTCACTACCATGATTTTTTTACCTTTTTGGAAAAATGTTTTTCAACGGTAGAAAATAGTCAATTTGTTTAATTTGACCAGCCCTAACTCGATCCCATTTGATCAAATCGAGACGAAATGGTTCCATTCAATTGGAAGTGGAATTTGCTAGATTACCTCAATCCTTTTACTGAAAACATTTACCGTTTCTACGGTAGAAGCTCGAAACGTTGAAATATCATATTGTACTACAAATTTGTCAATTTCTACATCTGGTGTATACCTCCCAATTTGGTGGTGTTTCTTTGAATAAATGTAGCTCGTTGAGAAGATGTGTATATATACATACACAAGTTGAAAGTGCACGGGGAAAGTTTACAATTATTGCAAAAAACTGCAATAGATAATAAACACAACAGTTGTCGCGCAGCATTTCAAGATATTAACCCTGTACCTGCATCAAAAAACGGTCCATGCAGCGGGATTGTACGTGCGATTAAACTAAGAATTCACGCCGCTAGAGGGCCCTACAGAAACCTGTCTTCCCTACCCTGATAATTGGTGTTTCCGTCATGATTTTTGCTGATTACTCGATTATTCAATATTCTTAATTTACTAGAATATGTAGTTGATGTTTGTTATCAACTCATTTCTATGTAAGTGCAAAGCCTGAAACTTTTCTACTGAATATTACATACATACTATATGTGCACACAATCGATTGTAAGAGCATATTGCTAAATCGATTGTAATAAAACCACTATAAAATAAGTAAAACGTATTAATTTTTATTTTTCAAACTTACTTCCCACGCAATTTAAATTTAATGTCGACCGCATCTGCAAGAATAACTGCTACAGTTAGGAGAATTATATATTTTAACATACTTTAAAAAGTGTTATTCTTCAGTTGAATGACAGGTTAAAGCAATTTATTCATTAATCAGCAAAAGCAAATTCCAGACAACTGAATATTGGAGAACGACTTTTCTATTTATGAATACGTTTCCACGGATTTTTTTCTGACATTAGCCAATAATAAACTACTTTTTGTTTAGGCATAAAATGAACGTGTACTCAAGGGCTCGCGAAAAACATTTCAGCTTATTAACCCTACACATATGTGTACTATTTCCTGTCATGAAACACCAAACCATTTACATATGTGTGATTTATTCTGTGTTTATGTTTGTGTACAACTGTATTGTATTGGCAATAAATTGTGTTTTTTCCTTATAAATATTTTTGTAACGGGAATAAGTTGCTTCACAATTTCTAGAGCGTAAAGTTGTCTAGATAAAAATAAAATAATAATAAGATAAAAATAACAAATCGCGTGAGCAGTAAAATTAATTCATGCGCGATTCAAAACGGAAAATGATATTAAAAAAATCATCGCTTCGCGATAATTTAGTGCTTGCGCGAAGGGGCGGCGTCAGCGCCCAACGTCCAGGGTTAAAAGTGGGTTGGGGTGGGGAGGGGTGTATTGGGAAATAAAGTCAAATGCAATTTCGAAATTGTAAAATAATAATTATTAGTCGATTTTGCGCATTAGAATTGCAATTTCATAATTTTAATTTTTTTTTTCGAAAAAAATGACAAATATTTTGAGAAGGATAGCACAGCTTGGGGTGTCAAAAAAACCGGGTAATTCCGAAACTCACTTTGCCGATTCTGCTTAACTTCTATATCAACATTTCTGTTGCCATGTAGACTATGTACACAAAGTTTAAGCGAAATGAGAGGGAAATTATAAAAAACCCGGGTAACGCCGAAAACGTTTGCACGATTCGGCTTCAGCAATACTATATCTATGAATAATATCTATACCAAAAATTAAAGGAAATTGGTATTTTTTCTAATGCCCGGGTAACTCCGAAACGGCTGAACCGATTCAGTCCATCTTCAATCTTGACCAAGCTATATGCCTGGAGACTATGTGTATCAAATTAGAAGTTAATCGGACCACGGGTTTTTGAGTTATCGTGTCCACGGACGTACGGACGTACGGTCAAAGGTCAACGTACCAGGGGCGCTGACGCCGCCCCTAGAAACTATTTGTGCTTTATAATAATTGTAATAAATGTCTTATTACTACAAAAGATTTGTCATTCATAGTTTACCGTTTTTACCGTTCATTTCATACAATTTTATCCCGAAATATTTTAGATATAATATCATTTAGTAACATTCTGGCGTGTGGTGCGACAAAAGCAAACGAAATTAATTTTAATAGGAATTAAATCAAAAATTAATTTTTGCAACAAATGAACCAGCGTCGGTTAAGGGCCGACATTACGGCACTGGAAGCCGGTAGTGGACCGGCGCTATGCCGTCGGTTCCGCTGCCAGCGCTGTGCCGACGAGTTTTGGGCTGACAAAACGTGTACTCAGCCGACGGTATTTTCCAGCGCTGTGCAAACACTTGTACGGTCATTCGTGGTTTTCTGGGAGACGTCTTGGGGGAAATATTCCGAGGAAAAGATCGTCAAAATATTTTTTGAATCAATTTTATCTCATTCATTTTAATTATTTCTACTTTCTCCTATAAAAACCCAACGTTTTTCTAACATCCCTAATTGTGGACGTAGAAACACTCATAATACGTCAATCAAAAGGTCCCTTAATAATAAAAACAATTTTAGGGCCAACTTTTTCATTTTCGAAAATTCGACCGGGTTTTGGCGGAAAAATTCAAAATTTTGACCACATTTTATTTTTTTATGAAAAACCTGGAACTCGCAGACATTTTCCTGGGGGGTAATTCTGAAACACCATAAAATTACCTGCACGGCTGATCTTGCCTTTCAAGAAATCAACCACCCTAACCACAGCAAACTATTTCAAAGAATTTTATACTTTTTCAAAGCCCTTCTACCGACGGAATTATGCAGCAGGGCCTACTTATAACCTTTTTTGTCCAATTTTTGTTCACCAGTTGGTCGTACTCAAGTACGGTAAAGAATTTTTTAGTTGTCATTTTTATTTCGCTTCCTTTATAATAATTCCACTAATTTTTAGTTCTGAATTTTAAGCTCTGCCAAATCTAATTGGTGGTTTTTATTATTCTGAACTGTCTTAATAAAATCTGTCCACACTGAAGAACGGATTTTCTGTTTTAACATTATCGGTGATATTGTCAATATGTATTAACGTGTATTATGGTTTAGTGTGTCACTCTGCCAGTGTGTTGCTGCTGAGTTGACGTTTTTAGTTTCTCACGAGTCCCAAGGACTCTTTTAATGTAACGTGTGCACTTTTATGTACACAGACGATTACATGCATTTCCTCTTATGGGAAATGCAGCATGCTCTGCATGTAATGTTGTAAAACATTGGGACGTAAGTCCCTGTTCATTATTATATAATGAACGGTTCGGGATCTGACTCGTCAGACTGTCTCGCACCGTTCTTAAGTAAAGTTCTCTCTTGGGTTCCTAATCCTTGAATACTTTTCACCTTCTGCCTGTGTGCAGAACATTTTAATTATTATTACATGTGTTCTTTAGTAAATAATTAATTTGGAATTGTTATTTGGAATAGAGCGTTCAAGCTCTTGACTTCGTTATTTTTATTGTATCATTTATACAATTTGCTGTTCAAGTGTTTGAGTGTGTTTTATAATAAAATCAATTGGAAAATGTATTTGTCAATCATTTTATAATTTTATTATCCTTATCATTCGTCAAACCATTATGTACGGACATACATAATAACAATAGTAATATGATTATGATATTCAATTCAATTATTAAATTACACAAAATTGCCGATTCCAAATGAAATTAGGCAATTCGGAATTCGAATAAACAATCCTTCCGTACATTTTACATTTACATAAGTTCTCTGCCGATTTAAAAATACAAAATTTCCAATTCTCCCACTCAAAACGTAGCAAACATTCTTGTAATTCCAAAAATTCTCACGAAATTCTGAACACTTTGGAATACATTGGCTGGTAATGTAGGTTAAAAATACGTAATCGAGCAGGAGCGAGCAACGAGACACACACAAACTCTCAACTCAACCCAATTCTCCAACTACTCCCAACCCCAACTCTTTAGTTTTTGACAAATAATACAATCCCAGCACTGAATACATGCAATATACATACGCTCTAGTATGTATTTACCATGCTTTAGGCTCCTTCAGAGCAATCTCCAATCTCCAACAACATATTATTTCTTCTATTCCTCCACCTTGGCCTCTATTTCTCCATTTTTCCTCCGCTTCTCATATTGCACGCTCAAGTGTCAAGCCCAAAAAGAGTTCCAGTTTTAGCTCACTATTTTTAGAGTGATTTAATGCAGTGCTGGCCAAATTATTTGTTGACATTTCCCAGAGCTGTTCAAAATACTTTTTCTCAAAATACAAATTACAAAATACATTTTGAAAAACTGAAAATACAAATTACAAAGTACTTTTTACAAAAACTGAAAATACAAATTACACAATACATTTTGAAAAAATGAAAATACAAATTACAAAATACAAAATATTTTTTGAAAAACTGAAAGTACAAATTACAAAATACATTTTCAAAAAACTGAAAATACAAAATAGTTCTGTAAACCTGAAAATCCAAATTACAAAATACATTTATATATCGCGGGAAAATTCAAAATACCCTAAAATACATGATAAAAATACATTTATGACAAAACGTCCGAATTTCGTTTGACTTTCAACGGAATACCAATAAAATTACTGTAAGATTGAGCGCAAACTTGAAATTTCATGTTGTGATTAAACTCAATGACAAGTTTTTCGAAGCTCAAAATACAAAATACATTTTAAAATCAAGAACCTTCAAAATACAAAATACATTTTAAAATCAAGAACCTTGAAAATATAAAATACATTTTAAAATCAAGAACCTTCAAAATACAAAATGCATTTTAAATCAAGAACCTTCAAAATACATTTTAAAATCAAGAAGCTTCAAAATACAAAAATGTATTTTAAATACGTATTTAAAATACAATGTATTTTGAACAGCTCTGACATTTTCTTACCTGACGTTTTATCCATTGATGATAGATTAACTTCATTAGCCACATCGGGACAGTGATTGCTACAACCAGGGCGCTTAACATGCGTACATAACAAACTTTCGAGAAAAAAACTAAAACAATGCTTCTGAGTAAGTAAATATATTACGAAACATTTAAATTTAAAAAATTTTTTTCAACAAACGTTTGTAATGTAGGTATTACTTTAAATCTTTTGTCTTCAGGTGATTACGTCGCCGGATTTTTTTTAATGTTGGTCACAGCTGGAATAGCGGCATTATGGACGACACGTAATAATTCATATATCGTATATACATAAATGTCATTCGAATTAAAAATCAGAGTTGTTCTCACGAGTAGTACGCGAGTACTTAGGATCATGGTCAAGTTCGGGTCGTTTACACAGTTTACAAGTTTAACATCAATTGGTGGCAATGGCGGCACTTGCCCTGAGAGAGATTATACAAGTTTAACATCAATTGGCGGCAATGGCGGCACTTGCCCTGAGAGAGATTATACAAGTTTAACATTTAGCAACGGCGGCACTTGCCGCCAGTGTGCCACCAAAAATTCTGGCCGCAAAAGTAGAACCCAGCCAAAATGTTAGTAATTTTAAAAGTAAATCTTTATCTAATGGCATACTTTTTTGTAGATTTAGAGAAATCGACGGCGGTGATGTTGTTAGTGAGTGCTACCGTCATCGCCATAGTACAAGCACTACTTGGTGTACTGGGTAAGTTATTTCTGGTTGCGCCTTCTTCATCACATTTTACAGGATTTGATTTTCTCTCGGTAATTATAATAATAAAGTTACACGATCAAATTATGCTGCTCCTTTTCCTCCAGATTGGAATACTATACCGGATGAGGAAAAGTTGACACCTCTAGGAACGAGTACTGCGATCCGCATAATTGGGATTGTATACATGAACTTCACCATACTATGTATGGTATCCATAATGTGTTTGCTGCGTGCGTAAGACATAATTTTGAATTAGTAGTCATGTAACTGCGCTGATAAGCAAATTAAAAAGTAACTGCTTTCACGTACCGTTAAAATGAATGTATTGATGTATGTTTGAATTATTTATTTATATAATATTTTATGTAATATATTTATTTTATATAATATAATATTTTTAATTGAATTAATAAGTAGATTGTATTTAGAATGTTTTATTGTTTCTCAGGTATAAGACGACAAACATGTGAGGTTTGTAAGAAAACTCTGCATGGTCAGTATAAAATATAACGTACTATGTATCAGCTGAAGAATACAGTGAAGTCAATAATCAAAAGAAAGCTACACTCCACATTACAAGGGCTATGCGTACTTTCGACGATTGATTTAAAATTGTGTTTACTTCATATAATATAGTACTTGATTTCTAATTTTATGTAATTAATAAATAAATTTAAATTTATTCCCAGTGTAACGAGTTGTAAAATATCCTAGGAGATTCTACCCGATCGTAATCATCTCAATTATTATTAAATTATTATTATTAAATTATTTTTTTTGAATCAACATAATTTTGATGAGCTGATAATTGGACTGATATGACTTATTATATTGCCAATTTTTGTTAACTACCTAAATAGACATTTGCTTAAATATGTGAAATTATTCCAAATGTAACAAGTTGTAATTATATCCGATTGGGGTCTAGGATGAATCGACCAAAGATTTTTTCAGCCACAAAATTTTGGCTGAAATATTTCGACCAAAATAATTTCTGCCAAAAATAGTTGAGTCAAAATTGGCTAGCTTTATTGCTAGTCCTCTTAATAAAATCAGAAACAGTCTACGTCCGGCCGTCGGCTTTAATAATAACAATGTTAAAGCAAAAGGCAAATTTTTTTCAAAGTTCTACTTTTTGGATGATGCTTTTTCTAACTTTGAATAAAAATCAAATAACAAAATAAAACTTATTCTACAGAGTCAGAGGTAGCCATGCCATGAACAACTGAATTTGTTAAATCTTGGGAAATTGAGTGCTAAAGATATAATCTTTACCAATAATCATCAGTATTACAATTTTAAGCATGACATACGATAATCGTTCTTTTAATTTTAATTACACGAAGATTTTGAATGATTTTGGCTGAACTTTTCAATGATGCTTTTGTTTAAAGTTTCAAGCAAAATCAATGAACAGAATATTTACGTTATCCCCAACGGTGAGAGTGGTACGGGCTTTTATTATAACACACTGTCCACTGTGAACCATCTTTTAACATAATATCAGTTTTATAAACCCTTCGACCGTCGTAGTGAATGAATGAATGAGTCGTCCTCAATTTTCATTGCAAGGATACAAAATCACTTTTTTTAAAAATCGTGAAGATGCAAAATAATTTTTTTAAATCGCAAAAATGCAAAATCAATTTTTTGAAATTAAAAACTTAAAGAGTCTAGAAATAGGGATGATAATTCTTGATGTTAATAATGCGACAAAGTTACACTTAACCTATACAGTGAAATCTCTTTTTAAGAGACCTTAATATAAGAGAACTCTTTCTATTAAAGATGTCCATATAAGAGAACTATTTCTATAAGAGATCTCCATATAAGAGAACTATTTCTATAAGAGACCTCCATATAAGAGAACTCTTGAGTCCGCATGTCGTACTTAGCTACAATGCTTAATAGCTCTCCATACAAAAGAGATCTTTTAAAAGACAAATTTTATTGATTTATAGTAGTCTCTTATACAGAGAGATGACTATCACTATCACTATACAAATCTGAATGAATGCCTAACGTATGTAATGCAATGTCGTAGAAAACAAACTTTGCGATTGCAACAACCACAAAATGGTATGCGATATTATATTTTAAATTATAATTTAAATTACATATTAGATTACATTTTAAATTGATTGATTGATTGATTGATTTATTGCATACCGGGTCAGTAACCCATACACAAATCATAAGTTACATAATTTTCAAACTTAGGTAATTAGGTATTAAATACTACTGTGTTATCTTAACCATCTCCAATGTTATGGCTAATTTGTTTGTATGTCGTACGTTCTCACTACGTTACATACTAAATCGAAGAAGGGGTGACAAAACACATTATCCATGTTATTACAAATAGTTACAATATTGTTATTGTAGTACTGATCGATTAAAAATCTCTCTCTGTGTCTGTTGTGTATATTACATTTTAATGGCTACTATTTAAACTTACAGTAAATTTAATAGCTCCGACAGGAAAACTAATTTAAATCAGCAGGTAAATATT
>JAQGAK010001626.1:0-28909 GCA_034696945.1 Lipothrix lubbocki | reverse complement strand
TATTTATTTTTGTATTTATTTTTGTATTTATTTTTGTATTTCTATTGTAATTTCTTGGTGTTTGAACAATTAATAAAATGACAGATTACGTAATTTTCTAAGTTTGGAATATTGCCACAATTGCATATAATTAACATTGTGCGTATAAAATACACAGGGTACATTCTACGACTCCGATTGGGACAGGAGGAAAAGTGGAGCGAAGTTTAAATTTTAGTTTCTCCAGAAATTGGTTCATCGGGACGACGGGACAACGGGACAAGGGAATCCTGGTAATACTGGTAATAGAATTTTTACACGGGGATTTTACTGCGCCAGAGTTCTACGTCCATTCTTTCATCCGTCGTCATCACTCTTCTATTCTGCTTCTTCTACTTCCTTTAACCTCCTTGTCCTTCATCTTCTCCAGGATTATTTCCCTGGATTTACTCAGCACCTTCCGGGGCGATTCCTTCGGCTTTTTATATTTTTCAGCCAGAATTTCGAAATTTTAAAAGTTGAGCAATATTTTTGATTTTGTAAGTGCTCGTATTTTTCTATTAAAAATCATTGCTTAGTTGACGTTACTGGACCATTTTTCTTCTTCTAAATTGTAAGTTCCATGAATATAGTTTTTTACTGTAATATTCATTATTAATAATAAAGTAAATAAGTAACATAAAATAATTTATAATTTAATTTACCTTCTAATATCTGTATAATAAAAATATTAATAATAGTTTTAAATTTAAACAGATTCCAAGCTATTTAATAGTTCAAAATTTTTAAGAATTTAATGAAGAAAGGGTTTCAAGCTATATTCATATATACAGATAGAAGATTCTATAGATTACGGACATGAACTTTTATACGATCATAAGTTGAAGGTTGAGATGGCAAATTGTAGACAAAAAACTGGAAATGTACGAATGTTCCAGGAAATTACTTTTTGTCTGTTCTTATTCTTACTCTTTTGTTTTATTATGTACGGAAGTATGGATGGATTTAATCAATTCAATGTATTTAAAAAACAAATACTAGAGATGACATGTGGGAGGCATGTGCTTGTACAAAAAAGTGTGAATTTCCCATTGCCGTCTTTCAACTATTTTTATGAAGTTTGTTGTATATAGTGCAGATGGTTTGTATATTACTTGGACCCTTCCAGTTTTTTCTGGAACTCGTTCGAATAATTTGGATTAATGTTAGAAATACTCTAGCCATTTATAAAAAAACGATGTCCTTAATTTAGAAATGGGTTGGGTTAAGTTTGGTAGCAATAATAAGAGGTTCCTTTGTGCATAATGAACTCCCTGGAATTTATTTTGGAGTTGTGGAACGGGTGCTATTAGTATTTCTGTTAGATTTTTTATGATTCTCACGTTCTTATATATACTCATAATTAGCATTGTCTACATACACTGGTGAAGCATTTATCCATTTTTAAATCAGTGCTCCGGCATACCTATTGACCTTTTTATTTTTAATCAACTGCTTTATCATGCTCTCATATGCCTATAGGAATATGAAATAATCACATATGATTATTTAATTTTTTACCTGGATAGTCGACACACCTGTTTTGAACGAAGGACGTCATCGGGAAGGTGGGAAATAACATATCGCTTGCATACGCTTTTGGACCTGTGAGAGGGAATTCCTGGCAATTAAAGAATCAATGTTCAGTGCTTGTGGAATGAACTTTTTCATTCTCCTTAAAAATGCGTGTAGGAGTTATGGTACTTCTGTTGGGGTAAGTTGCAACAAATGTTTAATTACTAAATAATTTACTACATTTTTTTGAACCAGAGACTATGTGTAATTATATAGTAATCTGTTAAGTTACTTTTATAAATAGAGCTTGTACTTCTGCTGGCTGTTGTATTACCTTTTTTGGGTAATACATACAATACAATGCTTTGTGAATAAACTGATTTATTATTTAGTAATTTTTGAGTAATAATAATTACGATATTATTTTTATATAGTGGTACTCATGTCTTTTATATAATTTGCTTACACATACTAGCTTATGACTCATGTTTACTCTATAGGTCTGTGACGGTATGTCAAAATATCTGAAAGCTATTAGAGTGTATGTATTTTACATTTTAAATATCCTTTCACAAGGCAAAAGCACCAAAGCAAGCTCTCATAATAATTGCCACTGCTAAACTATATGGCTGATTGCGTAAATACTCGTGTACTGCGTGATGTTGAGGAAATCTGTATCTACCTTGGTTTGGCTTGATGATTACTTACCTATGTTATGTTGTGAGTAACCTAGCCAAGTCCTTTTCAAAGGCAATGCTATTTTATACACATGTTTAGCTTTATAGCTGGGCGAATAACATGAGATTGCAAGCGTATAGTACAGTATACAACATAAATATGCAGTTTTGATTTTGACATTTTTTTACGCATTAGTTATATACCGTTTCACAGCAGTCCTCATCTGACATTAACTTTTCAGTGTTGAGATGCATAAGTCTTGCATTGAAATAGTAAGAAATAAAGGGCAAAAGCAACTTCAGTTGACAAAATATTGTATTTACTTGGGTTACTATTGTGGAGTTCCTGCGTTAGGGGCAAAAAGGTACACCATTTCTACATCCTCATTAAGTACTCAGTACTCCCATCGAACTCTATTATATTGATCAGTTTTTATTTGTCATTTGATTGAAAGATTTTTTGTTATCACCACACCAGTAGTGTTGTGTATACTTATTACTTTGCAAGGTCAACAAGCTAATAATAAAATAAAGCTCATTTTTATGCGACACTTTTTACTTTCACATTTTTACTGTGCCTTACTTGTTTCCTGTGTTTTTACTAAAACATCCCCCAGCCTAAGCCTAAGTGTTATTAGATAGGTACTGCGCGTGGATTCAGAGAGCGAATTGCTGGATACGTAAGTATAATCAGTTAATTTGTTTGAAAATCAGTTTAAAGGGCTAAATCTTAAGAGCTTGAGTCTTGAACTCATTGTTAATCATGGGCTAAAATACAAACAGTTACCTTTTTGAGGCATTTATCGTTGTCGTTGTGGTAGGGAATGGTTCTCTGGAGGGGAACCTCATTTTCATTGAAGATCCGGAAAGTTGTCTTATCCTCTCCCACACTGATAATGTAAGGGCTAAACACTTGCAGTTAATAATAGGTTGTCGCTAACGTTATAGAAATAAATGGAATGGTTGTCGCTATTGTTAGCTCCGTTATAGGCCACACAGCACAGGTCAAGACAGTTGTAAGTTTAATAAAAGTAGTGTTTCTATCACACGGTTAGCATATTGTCAATTTGTAGTAAGTGAATATTTCTACACCAAATTCCAGATAGTTTCATAACGTGGGAAATAGTGTATACATACTCGATTGTACTTTGTACCTCCACTTATTATATTACTGTTCCTTTAGTTTAGGTACTCGAAGGAGTCTGTCTACCTACCTCTATACCTTTTACTCACGAACGATCATCTCATGTCCTCATATGTGTGTTCTGTATACATTCTAAATATTATATAGCCACTGAACTTCAAGTGCTTTTTACACTTGATCTTCACTCTTTCTTAAATGTTAAATGCTATAAAACGAAATGTCAGACTTTCCTTAGGGTATCTTTATTAGCTATAGCAACTGCAACTTTACAATAAAGTGGAGTATGTAGTACCTATAGTTATGCAGAGATTCGCTAGCCAAGTATTTACCTTTATCACTCTAGGGACTACATGGACAATTTGTAGATCTACAGAATACTTCAATAGAAGCTCCTTGGAGGTGGAGGAACTTAAAGTTTGAGCTTATAGATGTACTAGCGTTGAGTTTGAGGAAAGACCTGTATTGCTTCATACATTTAATAGTCGGGGTTTCCTTTTGAAGATAAGTCTGTTCGCGTGGAGGTCTGATCTTGTTATCTTGTATTACGGAATCACATGGAACAAGAGTGGAACGTTGTTACTTTGATAGTGATTGAACGTTTACTGTTGATCTTTATATGTGTGAATTCTTTAATGACTTTTGTTCAAGTGCATAAACATAAATAAAGCAGTCTGACGTTGTCCGTCGAGCCGAAGTATCGTTTTTATTAGTTACTATTACTATTGTGTGTGTGTGTGTGTATCTAATTGTAAATTATTATTGTATTGCATGTATTTATTGCTTGAAGCTAGGATCTTTTAAGGAAGCTTGTCGTCAACTTTTCGTCTGTACCTGTAGGGCATAGTTTTTACAATTTGTTACCCAACGTTTTTAATAGTGTTTCATATGAAGACTGAAAAAGTTCTTGTGATTATATTGTGAGGTATTATTTAATTAGTAGTCTGTCTCTGGTACGTACAACAATTAGTTCCTGCGGTGCCAATCTGTCTGATCGGTTACTTTTATATTTGTTGTGGTGCACATTGCGACTGTACACAGTGACGTGAAAGTTACCATTACCATGTTGACTTGTTCACCGGCCACTGCTGCTTCCACTGCTGCTAATAATGCTAGTAACACTATAGCTCTGTTGGCTGAATTATGCAAAGAACGACGAATTGAATGGATTGAATGGGAAAAGGTACCGTTGAGGAGCTTATCCAACCCGGTTTTCCCTCGGCGGGTCCGAATTGTTGAGGTTGGGCCTAGAGATGGACTTCAAAATGAACCTGGTTTCGTCCCGACACCCTGCAAAGTTGAGTTTATCAATCGTTTGTCCCGCAGTGGCTTGCAAACCATCGAGGCTACAAGGTGAGAAGCGTTTCTTTATCTAAAATTAAAACAATATTGTTTTTATTGTAATTTATTGAAATTAGTTACTGAAAATTAATTAGCGTAATTATTGTAATATTTTGTATCAGACAACATCTCTATGATGATTGTCGCCAAGGTTGTAGTTATAGGTAGTAGGTTTGCCAGTTGCCAGCGAATTGCGACGGACGTTGAAAGATAAGATTGCAAGGACCGAATTGCAAAATAGGTTGCAGTTTATCTGGATACGAGTGGGCAATGGGGATTACATATTATTAGAAAAAAATGAAAGTTTGATCTTAATGCCAACCAGGAAATATGTGCACGAGGGGCATTCGACGTAGTGACGCGTCTATTGTATTTCACTTTTATGTTTGTAGTAGCTATACTTATCTCATTTTTATATAAATAACTACTGATGGCAAGGGCTTGTAATTAACTGCATGCGTTGATGATGTATGATGTCAAATTGACATTTTAATATAATAACGTAATCATCTTTTCTTTCTTCGACAGCTTTGTTTCTCCTAAATGGGTACCACAAATGGCAGACCATGCCGCGGTGTTCTCCCAAATTGACAAGAAACCAGGAGTGACATACCCAGTGTTGGTACCTAATGTTAAAGGCTTGGAGGCAGCTGTAAGTCTGAATTTAGTGTTTTATAACTTTTTAATATATGACGGTTTGAAAGTTTTAATAAATCTCAAAATCCCTTAAATTACATTCTTATTGAATTTTATTTTATTATTTAATTTCCAGATATCAGCAGGCGTAAAAGAAATTGCTATTTTTGGTGCAGCCTCAGAAACTTTTAGTCAGAGGAACATAAACTGCTCGATCGCAGAATCTCTTCAGCGGTTTCAAAACGTAAGCACTTAAAATCGACAAAGTTTTGAAGTGTTTTTATGCTCTTGACTTTGCATTTATAGATAATATTAAAAGTTTTTGCGTGCTTTCGTACTTAAGCTATCGAGATATTTCATAAAAGGTTATTAGCTTGTTTTGTACGAATTAAATTGAATTTTATCTATATAGAGGCACTTAATTCTTCTTCCAGGTTGTGAACTTATCGAAAGAACACGGAATTAGAGTACGAGGCTATATTTCCTGTGTGTGTGGTTGTCCATATGAAGGCCAGGTTTCTCCAGTAGCTGTGGCAAATGTTGCAAGACAGATGTACGATTTAGGTTGTTACGAAATTTCTCTTGGAGATACAATAGGTGTTGGGACTCCCGGATCAATGCGAGCTGTGCTAGAAGAAGTATTAAAAATTATCCCTCCGAATGCGATTGCCGTGCATTGCCATGATACGTATGGTCAGGCTTTACCAAATATTCTGACTGCCTTGGAGGTTGGAAATTGAGTCATCTTTGTCATTTTTCACTAGCCTTGTTAAGCTGATTATGACTGAGTAGACATATGTTAGGATCACCTATACATATGTATGTAAATATAAATACTATATTAATATTGTGTAGATGGGGATCGCGGTTGTGGACGCATCAGTTGCAGGTCTTGGAGGATGTCCTTATGCTAAAGGAGCGTCTGGAAACGTAGCTACAGAAGATGTGGTTTACATGCTTCAAGGAATGCACATTGATACCGGTATTGATATGCGTCAACTTCTTTCTGCAGCGGAATATATTTGTACAGTGTTGAAAAAACAAACCAACTCAAAAGCAGGAAAAGCACTCATACCCAAACTGACATCCTCAGAAGCAAAGAGTGTGAAATAAACGAAATCTGTTGGTTAATAAAGTACCTATGTAAAATATTAAATATTTTTATTGTACATGTTCTACTTGCAAACTGCAAAATGTTGAGACTATGAAGTATTTTGACGGTTAGGGACAAACGACGAAAGGTCAGTATAAATAAGCGATATAATCGTGCTAAAAACTTGTGAGAGATTTTGTATTTAATTTCTCGAGAATTTATTATTGATTGTCAGCTGAGATAAAATTAATCCGGGAGTATAATTGTTTCACCTTATCTGGATGAAATTTTTTGGGCACTGAAGATTACTTGTAAATTATTACAAAAGAAACAGAATACATTGTTTTGATTAGTGACGTAGTGACTCTTGTCAATTTTATGTTTACCACTAAAATTACAAATTGTACGTACATTTGTTCAAATGCTGTACTTCATTTTCCAAATATTTGGTCCACTAAATTATTGTGCTTTGTATAAGAAACTTGATTATTACTGACTTTTTTCGGTCACAATCCCGGTTATTAATGTTTATAATGTACTTGTAGTTGTTAGAATTACTCACGGAAAACGACAATTTTACTTTACTAGAAGTTTTAAAGTACAATAGACTCTCTGGCCTTTTTAAGACAGACCCCTTCTTAGGTTACTATCCTGATCTGATTATGCGTGTATATTTTTCTAGTTGTTGCATGATACATGCGAATAGTATTCAGTAATCTTATTTTCCTCTTACTGTTTTTGTACATGTTGTGTTGCATTGTGTTCAAAGGAATAAGTTAAAAACCAATACTCACTTAAAACATACCGTCCTACAAGCTTGCTTCCCAGAAATATTATTTTAATAAATCCGCGTAGGCGAACGGTATTGTTTATAAGGTTTCCCAGGTTGTTGGATCGAGCTAGAAAGATGGGAGGTGTATATTATATAATTATTATAGATATTAGTTAATATAGGCACGAAAGTATAAAAATTGCTAGGTATGAAACAACAGTGTTGTCGAGATTCTAAGCAATGAGTCTGAAATTTTCACGGAAGAATTGTTAGTAATTTATAATTATTACAGGGATTCCTCGTTTACCATGCTGTATAGTCAGAGCAAAGTCTAAAACGCAATGTAAATTCTATATTGTCAAAAAATTAGCGTCAGGCAGGAATCACAGATCAGATGGGTTGCAGTTGCAATATCTATCGAAATTCGTAGTATCTATATTGGTAATGTTGCCATACTATAAATATAAATGTACTTATTTTTCTTGTCTATACAACAATCATAATCATGTTTAAGATGTTATTACTACAAAATTACAACTAGATGTACTTACATTTGCTTGCAAATAAAGGCAATTCTGTGATGATTACGTAAGTGTAGCAAATTGCAAAATCAATACTCATTCATCAAAATTCTGCTCAGCAATCCTTCTTTCAGACCCGTAAAATTCCTAGACATTTTGTAATAATATATTTTGTAAACAACAAGTACATTTTTGTATTCTCACTTCTCTCCGTCATGGACTTCCGAAAACTTTACTTTTAATTTCCATACTTCGTTAAACGTCCCTTAATTACTGAGTAGCAGTAATATTTTGAGTATATTAACCAATCATTATTAAAATCTCACTACCAATGTCATCTCTCAGTATCCCAGGCAAAACAGGAAGTATATAACTTCACCACCCGACAGTAAAGAGTAAATTGGTAGTCAGCAGCAAGACATTAAACTTATTAACAACAAATTACATGACACATTCCTACAAGCCTCTTTGATGTTTTATTAAACTGCAATATCTACATGCATAATAAATACAAATAATATCATTTCAATGAGTGTCGAAATCGGTCGTATCATTATGTGCTTGACGCTACATTCTCGCACAAAGTAGTCCTGGGCATTTTGCACGAACGAGATGACTGTCGACAGCAAACTTCTCAATGCGCTTTGGGTGTTGCTAACCCTAAGCGCAGTTCTTGGTTTAGTCATTTTTGTGGTTAAAAATCAGGTAAGTAATAGTACTATGTAAATAGCTTAAAATTATTACAAAACTTTCTTGTTCATATAAACTCATTATTTATAGGACACAGATGATACAAAAGAACATGAGAGTGTAGCGAATTCGCGTCAGCGACGGTCGATTCTCATTAAGGTTAGTTGGTGGTGATTTCATTTTCCTCTAAATTGCCACTCTATATTTATTATACGATCTATATTTATGATAAGTGTACTCTCAAAATTATTTATAATAAATTAATCCATATTCTTATTGTATAATCCATATCTATACTGTATATTCTAATGTTATATCCTGCAGGATGACGAACTTCATAATTTCCTGTGCTGGAAATATGGTCATGGTTCTCCATCATCAAACGCCTCAAAGCTCTATTCACCTTTAACAAAAGATGAAAAGAACTGCAAGGAACATTATCAGATCTCAAGGGACGCTTCTAAGTGCTCCTCATACACTGTTTGTGCAACGAGCAATGATGATAACTACCTTCATAATTACCATTGTCAGTGTGATCACCCACAGGTTTTTAGCTTGGAAAGAAAGATTTGTACAAATGATGACAGTGATTGTCCTACAACTCCATCTCAGAAGCCCTACTTTAAAATAGATGATCTCTATGTCCCTCGGGATCTAGCGCATCAGTCTAATGGGAAAAAGTCTCCAGAACTGAATCACAAGTGCCAATTTACTGGGAAGTTTCCCCTAGAAAAACATTGCGATAAATACCTTCAGTGTTTGCCAGGTCCTAACGAGTCTCTGGAAGCTTACTTACATGAATGTCCTCCGGGAAAACACTATTCCAAAAATTATCGGCTCTGCATGCATCCGCATTTGGCCAGGTGTCCGTACACAGGCGATGATGACACTTCCACACCGTCTTACGGTACCCCAAGTACCTCAACTTCTGGATCTTCCACCAGTCACGCCGTCATTTACAAGACTTCTACTAGACCCCCTGTAACCACAGTTCCACCTGTTTCTTATCCAAGTTCTGGATCAACTGTCACTGCCACGACTGTTTCTTATGCTCCTACTCCTAATCCTCCAAGTCATGCAAGTTCTTCAAATCTTCCAAGCTATGCAACTTCTTCCAATCATCCAAGCTATGTAACTTCTTCCAAACATCCAAGCTATGTTTCTTCCAATCATCCAAGCTATGTAACTTCTACTAATCGTCCAAGTTATGTAGCTTCTTCCAAACATCCAAGCTATGTAACTTCAGCAAATCATCCAAGCTATGTAACTTCTGCAAATCATCCAAGCTATATAACTTCTGCAAAACATCCAAGTTATGTAAATCATGTATCCACCCCAATGACAATCACTAAAACAACTAATAGACCCTCTACAGCATACTATGCATCTTCTAAATCTACCCACGGAACTAGTTTACCTACCAAACATCCTACTACCACTAAAGTTTACACCCCGTCATCTCCAAAGCCAACCAAAAATGCAACCCATATCTACGAAACTACACCTTTTGGGATTGGGACACCCACAAATCTGTCAACAGCTTCAACCTCAGCAACTCCATATGTATCTTCATCAACGATGCCACCAACTTTTACAAAACTAGCTCCAGCGGTTGCACAATATTCTAGTGAGGGAATACAAAAACATGATATGAAAAACAAGCCCTCTCTTAAAACCATTAGTTCTGCGCATTCATATTCAATGCAAAACGGAAACGTACAATATTCCGCAAGCAAAATACCATCAGATCTTCCGTATGAGATTACACCGAGCTCAACGTCAACACCGTCAGTTACATCTACGCAAAAAGTGTCGTATTACCCCGTGAGGAAAGCTAACCGAACTGATTTCAATTACACAGATGAGCATCCTTCATATACTGAAAGTGCCGTAGAGTATAAAAAACTGCATGACAAGCTTCCAGAAGTTTACAGGAAAGATCCTCCATCATATCATGACTCAAAACCTAATTATCATGAACATATCCCCGTCAAGTATAACGACGACTTACCGGAGTATCACGACTCCGGAGTGAGCCTGAGTCACTACAATAAAACGGATCTTTCCCACTTGGAAAATGACAAGGAACTAGTTTATGTTGATAATGGAGTACATGATGTAGATTCTCACCAATTATTACACATACAGCCACCACAACATTATCTGGACACGGAGCCCACATATAAGGAAGGACAAAAAAAGCTTCCCAAGGCCCACCACCAAGCATTACCAACTTACCACGATAAGATTCCCAGCTTTCTGAGTAATTCTACCACTTATTCTGATACCCCAGATGATTTAGATGGCCGCAGTTTCCGTAACAAACATTTGGAGATGTACACAGAAAGTGAATTCGATCCCCTTAAATATGATGACGATTTAGTCATTGGTCCCGGGACGTACCAAGAAGTTCCTTCTTTTACAGAAGAGTCGGAGGAAATGGCAGAAGACATGTATAAAGGTATGGTAGAAGAATATATGAAAGTTGAAGAACCGACATATAACGATAATCACCCCGGAAATGGGAATGGTGAAGATCCACAGGAACCGTTGCTCTATAACGATGAATCGCTAGCCTACCCGCAGGACCCTAAATATTCGTATGACGATTCCGGAGTCAGAGGTCTCTATGATGACAATTCACATCGTTTAGATAAAATGGATTTCGCAGATGGTACTGGCTCCAAGACAGATTTCCAAGATGGAAGTTATTTTGACGGACACGCATACGGACAAAAATCACTCGGGTATGAGGAGTTCAGCTATGAAAACTTGCCGGAGCATCAGCCTAATGGAGACTAATTAGTGTATTCTGGGTGGGGATGAATCTATGTTTAATTTACAAAAATAAATTTTCATAATAATTGCATACAATAACATAATATTAAATTATTATAAAATTTTTATTGCTACTACGTGTGCTAATATTAATTTATAAATTGTAGATAGCCATACTATTTTTATCCGTTGTCGTTTTTCTAGGATATTCGTATTATCATTATCATTTAAATAAAATTTTCTTGTTTGTTTGTTGTTTTTGTTAAAAATGAATTAAATTACGTGCATATAATATATACCATTACTGTCAGTCAGTACCATTGACCAACCTTACTTTTGTGTTTCTTTATGCTACATTTAAATATTTTATTTAATAATTATTTTGTTTATTTATTAATTACTTATTATTTTGTTTATTTATTATTTTTGTATATTATTTACATATTATTTTTATTACAAAAATATGTTTACATATAAGTGTTTTAATGTATTTATTATTTAATAATGAGTATAGATTCTTTAACATTTAATAATATTATATTTAATTTTAGTATATTTTTTATATTTAAATATTATTGCAAAATTGCAATGCAATATGGATGATCATGAATTTCGCAAGCAAAAAACCCAAAATTCACACTGAATCGCCCTCTCGAGGGAATTCGAAGAAATTCCCTTACAGCGTGTTCCCATACGAGATTTCCGCACTTATTGCCCACTACAACTACAAGGCTTGAGCCAGACAGACGGACGAGAGTTCGGGTGCGTTTCTAAAATTTAACCTTTTTTGAAAAATCTTTCCCCAGTGCTAGTTCTCTTTGAGCTAAGGACTTTTGTCGACTTGCACAAAAAACCCCTAAACTAAAAAAATGGCATCAAACGCTGAAGTTGCTTGTGTCTACGCCGCTTTAATCTTGGCTGACGATGAAGTTGCCATCACCGTAAGTGTCCTTTTTGATATATTTTTTAATTTATTTTTGTAATATATTATTGCATAATTTTGAAAGTATTGGCCATATTTCTGGTAAAAAGAGGATTTTTCCGGTATAAATTGCATATTAAGGAGGATTAAATTGTAGGATTAATACCTGTAATTCAAAGTCCAATGTGCCGGCACGTGCACGGCGGCGTGGCATGAAGTTTAATGTTGTTTTTGGAATTAAATTCATTAGTTCAATTTAAACCTTGAGATAGTAAAGGAAAGATGTTAAGTTCAATTAAAACAAGTTCAGGACTTTTATGAGATCTCGACGAAAAATGTTGTATGATCTTTGTATTTTGTTTAATGATTTAATATGGAATATTTTAAAGATAATTTTTATTCGCGAATTTGCAGGGTGACAAGATCTCGACCATCCTTAAGGCCGCAGGAGTAGATGTTGAACCTTACTGGCCAGGATTATTCGCCAAGGCTTTGGAAGGAGTCAATGTCCGTGACTTGATCACCAACGTCGGTTCCGGTGTCGGAGCAGCTCCAGCTGCCGGCGGTGCCGCTCCAGCTGCTGCCGCAGCTGAAGCTCCCGCAGCCAAGAAGGAGGAGAAGAAGGAAGAGTCAGAAGAAGAAGATGACGATATGGGTTTCGGTAAGTTCCGTAAATTAAAATAATTACTGAGCTTGATTAAATGTAGTAGAATTTATTTCTTGAGTATAAGCGTAAGTATTGTATCGGTAATAATTTTCTTTATTTTGTTTCTCCGCAGGTCTCTTTGACTAAAAGCCTTTTGACTAAAAAACCGACAGTGGTGTGTTTGTATGTACATCATGCTCTCGTTGTTGTTTTTTGAATAAAAAATGAAAACCCTTTATTTGATGTCTTTCACTCTTTTTGTATTTATTCATTATGTATAGTAAAAATAATTTTAAAGCTTCATTACTGCATTAACAACATACTTAATTCTTGACTAAAGCACACGTTAGTTCATATAATAGTATCTTCTACCAAAGACCCCTTTGGACTCCCGATAATTTATTGTAGTCGGCTAACATCCGGAAAGAAATTCTGCTAGTTCTCCAGATGATACTCCGATAGTGTCGCAATCGGGGTCTGGAAGTAAGGGCACATCTGGGTGATGTACGAGTAATGCTAGAGTCCCGGGGCATGGCATGAATTTCTTTATCCGCTACTTCCTGGAATAATTAAAGATTTTATTTTAAACAGTGCACGACTTTCACTTTCTATACCTCTCCAATTGTCTAATTCCTCTCGGGATTTATTTTAGGTGTAATTTCATGGAACTTCTGGGCATCGGGAGTAATAAATTATTTTAATTCTAATTCTGTTTTAATATTATTTATCCGTCAAAACTTTATTTTATATGGCGCTCTCACTCTCAATTCTCTCGGCAAAATATCATTCTTCCTAATTGTATTGATCCTCATTCTCTCCGGATTTAATTTCACCACCATCTGTCTCTTTTTATAATCCTTCAGCATCCGCCAATCCGTCCATTTGAAGCGAACCGGCTGGGCAGCAATTCCATTTGTCCACGTCGGGCTCCACAGATTCTAAAAAACAATATTACAAATAAATTAGCATTCATTTTACCGGTCTATATAGTATTATATTCACTCATTTAATACTCTTAATTTAGCCATGCCATGCTGCATCCTCATGTTGTCATCAGTTGTCATGCTTGCTCACGGCATGCTGATATCATCGCAATTTAACATTAAAATTACAACCTGTAACTTGATTTACAACGTGGAACATAGCATGCCACCGCTTTAAAAGCATTTTCATTCATTCAAATCCATATGCGAACTCCGAACACAGCAAAGTAATATAATACGTAGCTAACTATAATAATTTCTATTTCTCTCAATAAAATTCTATGAGTTACAGGTTACAGTTACAACCTGACCTGAAGATACAAAAAAAATGAATGCAAAAAATGGCACAAAATGTGCCAAAAAGGGAAAGCTCCGTTCTTCAATAAATGTGCGAATCGCAGGCAAATTGTGATATTACACTAAACTAATTAGTTACCGCTATTAATTACATTTGCAAAATCATCAAGCTACACAGCTAATACAAACGAATGACAAATTAATTCAATAATCTAAATGCAAAATGAAAGCAAAACACTCGCATGACAAATAAAATCCCAAAATTAAACGACACACCACATGATATTCCAACATAATCATTCCTCCAAATCTTGACATCTTATTCTTTCAAATCATTCAGTCAATTAATTGGTTAATTTTAATTAACAAACCAAAACACATGATTACGCATGCACCTGTCCAAAAAAACATAACAGACGAAGAAACTGTAAAATATGGAATAAAAATAATTCCAAAAATAGCAAAAAACTTGGAATATGCATTTTTTCATTTAGAAATGCATTCTCTATTTTCGCAACAAATCCCTCAATATCAAATATACCTTAAATTAAGTACTATAATTAAAACAAATTAATAGAATTCATGCAAAATTCAACTAAATACCATTAAGAGTAATTATTCTTAATAATTCATGAAAGAAAGACCCAGAGATTGATCCAGATCCAGAAAGATTATTTACCTTTAGACACCCGGCCAGCACAGACATTTTAAATACCCGAAAAAATACACCTCGTTAATAACTTTTAAAATGAAACTTATCTCAAATAAATTAAACTCATTTAAGGGGAATCACAATCGCCACATTATTAATGAATTGACGTTACTTAAATTGCAAAAACTTCGTATATAAATTATTTAATTAATAAAGACAAACTACCGTTACACAACACAAGAATATTTATTTATTTCATTCAATCCACACACCAGTGTGTATCTCTTGTATACCTGAAAAGGCAAATGTACTTATCTACCAAAATCTACTATAATGCTTCATAATAGTATTATTTTTAATAAATATTATTTTTGCACATTTTCTCTTCCTTCCATTAATATTCGCAAGAGCTGTGCAGATAGTTATATTTGTTTCTTCAACGGCGACAAAATAAAAAAAATTAAAATATATATTTAAAAATAATATTCGGAAAGAGCTGTGTAGTCATTCTTACATATTTTATTAATTGTGCATATAGTTATATTTGTCTTTTCAACAATAAAAAAATTTAAAAAAATTCGGAAGCTGTATAGTCATTCTTGCCTATTTTAGCAACTGTGCAGATAGTTACATTTGCCTTTTGAACGACCACACATGCAATATTGCAATGCTTAAAAGCAAAGCACTTTTTTTAAGCTTAAGCCGTTAAGCCGCCCGCACGATAGATGAAGTACGTACAAATACACTACAAAATTATACTGCTTAACGACTTTGAAGTTGTACGGAACGGCAAGATTCGCCACTTCATGTTATACCGCCAGAGAGTACATTCCGCTACAAACGCACTCTCACATATTATGAATACAAATACACGCCGTTATGCTTCAAGATATACTTGTGCTACATCGTATGAACTATACAGATGTTTAAGTTATGTTTAAATGTAGCTTACCGCAGTATAGAAAAATATGTTTAAAAAAAATATATTTACAAGTGTAATTATAAACGTTGTATGCAAGCATATGTATTCCAAGTATTCAATAACAAACTTTTTGAACCCAAGAATTATTTTTTCAGTTTTATTAATTCCTAAATGCCATTATCGAATTTTTACACAAGGAAATAGTACGGAATGAAATTATTGAAAGGGCATAATGATAATTATATTTAAACTTCACATTTAAAGGAATAGATCCACTTCAATCAAGTGTGTTTAGTAGAACGGGCCAGTTAACCACCTAGCATGCTAGGTGGATGTCCAAGTCGTTTGGAATCTCGTTTTCACTATTTTCAGTCGATTTAAGAATACCCCGAACACGCTTTTTAGATCTTTTAGGCTGTCCAAATTCGTCGTAATCACTTCGGTAGGATTGAAGAATTTGTCGTATGTCAGTTCGAATTGATTTCTTCAATTCTTCTGTCTTCGCTTGATACGGATTAAAACCATCAGAATTGAACTTGTCTTCGTATTTTCTCAACATTCCGGCTCGCATAGTTTTCACAACAACAGCTACAAATAACGTTCACTTTCAAAATTCGATCATTATTTACATATATTTATACAAAGAATGTGCAAAACACCTTGAGCAATAGCAATTGATTCAGGTGGCAGCTGCTTACGAGCTCTTGCATCGGTTGATATATTTCCGTCTCCGTCTCTGAAAATACATTCTCAAGTTAAGCATTGTAATCCACATAACACGAAACCAGTTAAAATGTTTACCTAGACACTAGCCCCTTCCCAGTAAGAGTGAAGATACGTAAGTCTTGCATTGGATGAAGGCTTTCAAGCACAACTCTAGCAATCGTACGAGGTATTTCCGAACCCGAGATTTGTGACCAAACCACGTGAGTCATAAAGTAGGGATATTCCTCGTCACCAACACTAACAGTCACGTAGGGCTTTAAATAAGCAAAGAGCTCAAATCAAATTAAAATGGGATATTATATATATAGTTTAAATCCTCCAGTCATGACTGGAGGAAGTATTACCTCTGATGAAACTAGAGAATTCTGAATAGATGCGGGAGAACTGTCTGATGAAGCGCGGGACTGACTACAAAATCCTGAAATTTCCATCTTGTCTTTTAAAGAAGAAATATTCCCATCTACGGATTTTAGGAGAGTCTCCATCTTTTCACTTAAATCCACGATAGCAGAATTTGTGCCCTCAACAACATTTCCTGTTGTTTGCTTCAAAGCCTCAAGAGCTAAACAAATGTCAATAATTTATTGAAATTTCAACACATTTCTCACAAGCACTACTAGTGAACAAATACTGAAATGCATTGCATACCTTCAGCAAGATTTCCGATGTTTTCATTCAATGCATTAATAGCTGGGACAACTTCCGCATTTAGCTACAATAAAAAAAATAACCATTTGGTGCATTAGGAGGCATAATGTTCATTACAATACAAACATTTATAAATCCCCAGTCATGACTGGAGAAACAATCAAAATACCTTCTCGGTCAAAATTCTCTCAACGTCCGAAGCTGATAATATGGGACCAAAGTATGTAGGTTGACCGTCCTCGCCAGCAAATTGAAATAAACCCTCCATTGTAGATCAACTATAAACTAACGGTATTTTAAATTACAATTATTTTTAGTTCAAGATAAAATTAACCCAATGTATTTAATAAAACAGCACTTTATTACAGTATGGCGATGTTTCGATCAACATGCGTGCTCGACTTGGCAAAAATGTACATAGATGGCAAATACCTGCATCCTCCAGGCATGCCTGGAAGATGTAGTCCGTAGCAACAACTGTTCAGCATTACTAAACAGCATGTGGAACATTCAGAACAACATGTATTATTTTTTCCCCTAATTACATAATCATTTAATTTTAAAATGTTCAACGGAGTTTCTCCTCGAACAATAAGGCATCGCAAACGAAAACAGCTTATAGTCGAAAGAAATGCCGGTAAGTCGAATGCAACAATAAAACTAGTTTTAGTAAAATACATTTTTGTTATCACTGATATCGTCTATTGTTCAAAATGTGTGATTGTATTTTCGTAGATATGCCATCAACGTTATTAACAGTTGACACTCCAGTTTTTATTAGAAGAGATGCCAACAATTTGCCAGATGATTGCTATGCAGATATTGTACCAAGTTATTCTCAAATTAAAAGGTTACCAACGTCGACAATGAAAGCTCTTGAAATAAATTACCAAACTCAGACCATCCAAGAAAATGAATCCTCTGCACTGGATATGCAAGAAGTCACAATCGACGGCAGTACTTTTCATGGTGACTCAGAAAGTACAACTGCAATTCCTCCAGTCATGACTGGAGGTGATGAGTGTAACACTACTATGACACCACTACATGAAGTAAGCTTGAAGATAGCATCACTAGCTAGTCAACATAATTTGAAGGACGTCACAGTCAACGCCGTGCTAAAGCTAATATCGGAAGTGTCCATGTTTTACCCTACAAGTGTTCCTAGAAACATACATGTCGTTGAAGAAAACATATGTAAGGGCGTTTTTGACTGCAAGTTCACTTGGAAATGCCCAAGATGCAATAAATTTACAAGTTATGACATCTTCGATGCAACATCTTCCCGTGTTTGCTGTGGAACAAAGATGAAAAGGGGATATGACCACTACATTCACTTCGACGTTACTCAAATCCTTTTCAAAAGTATTTTTTCTGTATATGATCATATCAAACTCGATGAATTACTAGCTAGAAAACCGTATCTTCGACAACTACGTCAAAACTTAAATTTTACATCCGAAGATGTGTCCTTAACCATAAACATTGATGGCGTGAGCGTGTCCGGAAGTTCCAAATGTACATTGTATCCAGTCCTTGCGTTTTTTGATGGAACAAATAGATCGATTGAAAATGATAATATTGTAATGCTTGGGTTTTGGCTGGGACCAGCTGGAGGCAAACCCAATGTAGACATCTTACTGAAACCTATCATCACACAAATAAAATATTTGGGACATAATGGGATACAATGGACAAAAGATAACATTCTACGGACTTCACGGGTAATAATTTCAACTTGCCTATGTGACAGCGTGGCCAGACCCGTAATTCAGGGTCTCACGCAATGGAATGGCTTATATGGATGTTCCTTTTGTCTTCATAAAGAAAGTGGGCATTACTATTCCCCGAATATCACCAGTAGCCTACGAAGTAATGAAGAATACCGAGTAATTTGCCAAATGCTATCAAGAAATGTTCCAGTGCAAACATTTGGAGTCCGTTACGCTTCCCCTTTGATTGATCTCGATTACTTCGACATGATTTTAGGTATGCATTAAAACAAACGAACTTCCGGTCATGACCGGAAGTTCATTTTTCGGAACATGTTCGGAAACATTTTTTTTTGGTTTCAGGATTTCCTCCATGTATTATGCATTCTGGATATCTGGGTGTCTGCAGGACGTTAACAGAAACGCTAATGTCAAGCAAAACTGATGACAAATACTACATATCACCGAACGAAATCCAGCAGATTGATAATTATTTGCTCGCAATCCAACCACCCGCAAGAGTGTCAAGAACTCCGAGATCATTGAAATTGTTGGCATGGTTTAAAGCACACGAACTTTCTATGTGGCTACTTTATTATTCGCCACCCATTTTGCAAAAATGTCTTCCTCAAGAGTATTTTGAGCATTGGCTGAGTTATGTTCGTGGGCTAAGTTTGTTATTAACAAACGAAATAACAGAATTCTCCATTCAGGAATCAACCAACAATTTGCAATCGTTTTACACCAATACAATAAGACTATATGGTAAAACAACGTGCACATATAATGTCCATTTAGCCAGTCACTTACCACGAATTGCCTCAAAAATTGGACCTCTACAACATTATTCTATGGCCCCTTTTGAAACATTTAATATGACCTTAAGGTCGTTTATTACATCGTCTAACGAGATCGGAAAACAAATCGCTAGGCGGTACTTACGGAATCTACAGTGTAAATTTTTGACGTCTCAATCAGATTTGGTACGTGAAAACAATCGACGAACCTCCTGGCATGCCAGGAGGTGTCCGGATAACAGCACGTTTTTTTGCCCCAAAGATTCATGTGAACTCCAGTATTTAATTCGGGTAACATCGAGCAAAGGCCACTCTTTGCTTTCTTTATTAGCCGGAAAAGAGAGCAAACGGAATTCATGTTGCTACATGCTTGTTGACTCACGTGTGATTGAAATTGATTATTTTGTTTGTACTTCATGCGATAAGAAAATGTACGCGATTGGAACAATATATGATCTAGTTCCTTCATTTGATTTGTGTCATTACAAAAAAGCTGTATTTAATGATAATGGATTCTGCCCTGTTAATCATGTGGTGGATGTTGTGTTGAAAATTGTTTGTAGAGGAGAGATTTACTTTGTGAAATTCTTAAGCAATGTTGAAAATTATAAAGAATAACATTTCCGGTCATGACCGGAAATGAGATACCCACGAGGTATTTCCTTGTCATGACACCTAGATTCGTAAAATAAAAGAAGATATGGAATGAAATATGATTTGGGTAAATTGATTGAACATTTTTATATGATAACAATGCAAAACTTTACTATGTATTTGAATGTAACAAGGACAATGTGCGTATAAATTGTTTACAGGACATAATATTAATAGGGAACTAGCATATATTATTACAAAGTGTATAATATTATCAAGTGCACAATTCATGCATTTATGGAATTTCAAATTTGCAACCAAATTCATTTATACGCTATACATTTGTCAATTCATTGTTTGATTTACACAATTAATTTCATTTAAATTTAGCTGAAACTCCCGATCATGATCGGGAGCTTCAATATTCCTGAGCAGTTTCGTACCCAGCTGACGAGGCACTACTTATTACTGACTCGGCGCTGTACCAATTCATTATGGTTGAAGTTTCACTTGAATCACTATCTGAGTTATTTTGATCATCTTCGAAAACAAAGGGAAGAGGTGGAGCGATACTCGACAACATTTGTGGGTTAGGTATATCCCAGACCTCCTCATCTTGTGCGTGACTCCCTGATTTCAGGAATGATCTTCTTCTTTGCTTGGCCTTGTCATGACGCAAATTTTCGGAAGTTTTAAAGCGTCGATTTTCTGATTTATTGAAAAACTTCTTCTTGTCATCCCAAACAGAATGCTCTATCCAACAAGCCCAACCGGGGTGACCTAACTGGGTACAGCTATGACACATAGTTTCCTTTAACTTTTGCAGCGTCTTCGCCGGGGATGCAAATATTTCTTCCAAGATTTTGTAGCCTTGTGAGGGAAAGAATGGGACCTTTGGAGTATTACCCGATCGATAAATTATTTCCTCATATTTAGAAGTCACTGGGTTTTTACATTTGGCCAAATTGACAAGCATCCTGGTGGTAAGTATATCGTGAGGACTTCGGTCATAATATTTTCCTAGCAAGTCTCGGTATTGCCACAAATGTTCGTAGCGATCCATGTCCCTGGGGTCATAAAGGTCGACTACTGATTTTAGCTTCTTCAAATCTTCGGATGGGGATCCAACAATGTTCGGGCCAAATGATTTCAGCAGCTCGGGTTCGAAATCTTTAATTGCCTGAAGAATTTTACCTGAGTCTTCCTAAAAATAACACAAGTATTAAAAATATTTCCTGTCATGACAGGAAAGTTCAGGTACACGGCAAACTGCTGATTGGCTTTATAATAATTTCTTACGTCAAGAAAAATGTTGGCTGCAGCTCTTATAAGATAGTGCGAGTCATTTTGGCTATACTGTAGTAGATCTGGATGCAATGGGCGATTAGTCCAATCTGCACATTGAAACACCTTCTTAGGCATTGTACTGCTACCTTGAGTTCCCAGGTATTTCTCTTTTACCAAGTCGAAGGAAGGCAACGGTCCACCGGTCATGACCTGGTGGAAAACAGCAGTGTCGAAAACTGCAACAGGATAAATTTGAAATTGGTTCTTGAGCCACGTAACATCCTGCCGTCCGTCGTGCATTAGTAATAATTTTTTCCCGTCTTCTAGTATAGGCTTGAGAGTGTTCCGAATTTCAAATGGAATTTTAATTGCATCTATAATGAAATCGGTTGATACTGTAGATATCTGAATAGTGGACGCCATATCTATAAAAATAAAACGAAGAAATCGCTGTGAAATCTTGAACTTCATTCATAAGCACTAAATTTCATATCAGTATAAACAATTCTATTTTAATGCATCCTATGCTTACCTCCATATGACAGACGATTGGAAGATTCCATATCAACAGCCAGAACTGAAGACGCTCTTAATTGTGGAATTATACTGTGGAGTTTATATGGATCATCCACAAAATATGCATCATTCCAGATACAAAATTGAGCGTGTTTAAGGCTCCACATATTTTCGGACATAACGAAGGATTTCACGGAATCTTCGTACGGATGAGTGTGAACTTCTGATCTGTAATTAATTATTCTCCGATGCGACAGGATCTCCGGATCATGGTCTTGATGACGAATGGTATTAAATCCAAATTTTTTCTCAGCCTCTGCGACTGATTTCCAGTACAATTTTGCTTCCCGTTGCTTTCGATTCATTGTGAATAATGATTTCTCATAAAAGATAAAATGATAAAATTTTCTCACAATTCTTTTTTCAACAAAACAAGGGTTTTAATAATAATTGCGTGTGCACTAACACCAATTTAGCAGATTTTGAATCCACCTGTCATGACAGGTGGATTACCAACAAAAAAATTAATACTTATTTTAGTATTGACTTTATGAGAAATTTTATATTTTGATATGGCTATTTTGTTTATTAATTACAAGTATACAATTTAATTTTACTATAATTTGTAACGACAAATAAATACTCTTGAGCGTATGAACTATACTGGTTGAAGCTCAGATTGAATGTACTGGATGCAGATATCGTCCGTCACCTTGCAGCTGGAGGTATTATTATTAGATACGTATTAATAGATTAGAAAGCACATTGGAATGTCATTGCCTCCTTTAAGTTGCAGTATGTCCCGCTGAATTACTCAATGAATTATGCTGGCCATCGTGTGCTCGTTGTGGTGCGTTATGCACAATTATGTTGAAATATAGCTACAAGTATTACGTAGCGGAATCTGGTATAACCCATAGTAACAAAACGTACTGCATTTATCGTGCGGGCGCCCTAATTTGCACAATTTAATTTGGAAATTCCCGCGCACATGGGAATTTAGAGCGGGGGAGAAATCGAGAAATAATCATTCCACCCTGACTGTGAAAAACGTCCGAGAACGTTAGAAACGTTTTTCCACCGCTGACGTCGCTGCGGAACGTTTCTCGTTCATTCGCTCGACGAGTCATCACATTTCCCTTTTTCCATCGCCACAATTGAGATGTCGTAAGAGTGGAGAAGAATTTGCTTTTCCAAGCCTCAGAGCATGCCTCCTTCCTTGCAGCCTTGAAAACGTTCAGCCATCGTCCACCATTAAGGGAACGAGTAATAAAGGATAAAAGATTCCACGATTCCAGAGAGAGAGAGAGAGAGAGAGAGACTTTCCGTATGTTAAAGCATAGGAGAGGTTGAGCATGAGGGTGGAATTCGGGGGTTTCGCCAAGCATCTCCCCCTGAAATTCCCCCCTTAACTGCATCCATCATTCCCACTGAATTTCCTCATCCTCCATCTCTTTGCGTTCGGCTTTGCAAAAGGTAAGTTGTGACTTTGTGTGTCTCTCTCTCTTTATATTTCTCTCATTTAGTTCGAATTTAATTCACTCGATATAAATTCAGAAAGTTGACGGGGATTTGGTGAATTAGAAATTGTGTAGGTGACCCTGACTAATTAGAATTTTATTTTGAAGGAATACCCGCATTTTAGTATTTTAGAATTTTTGCCGGCCGGAACGACTACTTGTCGTGGGATAAGTATATAGGGAATATTTAATATAGCAATAGCACGCCGTACCGTGCCGGCCATCGTAGGAAGCTCGAGCATGGCGAGGAGGATGATGAGAGTTGTCATCATCATCTTTGTAGGTTCTGAGAATTTGTTCGGTCGAAATTGTTTTTCGGGGAGGATTTTAAAATTTTGAAAAGAATTTCCTCTTGGGGTTAGCCCCACCTCCCAATATCGACCTTTTTCGATGGAGGCAGGAGGCAGAGCAGAGACGTCCATATGCTTGGGGTCTTGTTGCTTGTGATGGACGAGGTGGCATGCTTTCAGACGGCAGCAGCCATGTTCACCATGCTTGCAGCGTGCATGTCGGGGACTGTTGTAGATGTACATAAGTATAGATATTAGACATCAGGAATAGTGAGTATTAGTCAGTGACTTCATTGAGGGAGTTCATTGTCACGTCGAGTAGTCGATCTTCTGCTTCTTCGTGTGTCTGGCGGCCGGTTAGTAACAAAAGTAGGATTGATATTGAGAGAGGGTACTCGGAGGATTTGACTCAATTCAGTATTGTTAGTGTCTTATTTAGGATTGCGTATGTCTGAATTTAAGTATTGGTCATGTCTGATCCTGATTTCAGTATTGGTCATGACTGAATTAAGTATTGTTTGTGCAATTTAAGATTCCTTGCTAATTTAAGATTTTTGATTGATTCTAATTATTCTTGTTTTGTCATATTTGCAGGAAGCTAGCGTTGCGGTCCAAGATTAGGATTTGTTATTAAATTATTTTCGACGAAAGTCTTTAAAATCAATCAACATGGGAAAGGAGAAGATCCATATTAACATCGTCGTCATCGGTCACGTCGACTCTGGTAAGTCGACCACCACCGGACACTTGATCTACAAGTGCGGGGGTATCGACAAGCGTACCATTGAGAAGTTCGAGAAGGAAGCTCAGGAAATGGGCAAGGGATCCTTCAAGTATGCCTGGGTATTGGACAAACTCAAGGCTGAACGTGAACGTGGTATCACCATTGATATCGCCTTGTGGAAATTCGAAACTGCTAAATACTACGTTACCATCATTGATGCCCCTGGACACAGAGATTTCATTAAGAACATGATCACCGGAACCTCTCAAGTAAGTTCAAAAGAATTTTTCCGCTTAGTTTTAGTGTCAGATGGGAAAATATGGCATGGGATGTAGTATAGTGGAGCATGTGGAAGGAGTCCTTGCACAGTATGACAATGTATGGAGGTTGGAGATGTGCTGAGTGTACTGGCAAGGTGAAAGGACTTGGCTGAGAGGAGATAATGTAGTAGGATTTGGCTGAGTAATGATAATATGTGGAAGGATTGGATGAGCGTAGTGGAAAGAGATGAGGAGGCATGCATGAAAGTTGTAGCATATTTCATTTATTAGCACGTGGCTTTATGGAATGATTCTTTGACGACTTTCAGGCCGATTGCGCTGTCTTGATTGTCGCTGCCGGTACTGGTGAATTCGAAGCTGGTATTTCCAAGAACGGTCAAACTCGAGAGCACGCCCTTTTGGCATACACCTTAGGAGTAAAGCAATTGATTGTCGGAGTTAACAAGATGGACTCCACTGAGCCCCCATACTCTGAGAGCCGTTTCGAGGAAATCAAGAAAGAAGTCAGCAACTACATTAAGAAGATCGGTTACAATCCAGCTGCTGTTGCTTTCGTCCCCATCTCTGGATGGAACGGAGACAACATGCTCGAAGTCTCTGATAAGATGTCTTGGTTCAAGGGATGGAAGGTAGAACGCAAGGACGGAAACGCCGACGGAAAGTGCTTGATCGAAGCTTTGGATGCTATCTTGCCCCCAAGTCGGTAAGTTGTTGAAATTTAATAAATAACATTTGTAGGGCGGAAGCGGAGTAATTTGTTCAGAGTAAGTATTTATGTTTTTTTTCACTTCTTATAGCCCAACCGACAAGGCCCTCCGTCTCCCCCTCCAAGACGTTTACAAAATCGGTGGTATTGGAACTGTGCCAGTCGGTCGTGTGGAGACTGGAATCATCAAGCCCGGTATCGTTGTCACCTTTGCCCCTGTTGGTCTGACCACTGAAGTCAAGTCCGTAGAGATGCACCACGAAGCTCTGACCGAAGCCGTTCCCGGAGACAATGTCGGTTTCAACGTTAAGAACGTCTCAGTTAAGGAACTGAGAAGAGGGTACGTCGCTGGAGACTCTAAGAATAATCCACCAAAGGGAGCAGCTGATTTCTCTGCCCAAGTAATTGTGTTGAACCATCCAGGTCAGATTTCCAACGGATATTGTCCTGTCTTGGACTGTCACACAGCTCACATCGCTTGCAAATTCCAAGAAATCAAAGAGAAGTGCGACCGTCGTACCGGCAAAACGACCGAAGAAGCTCCTAAGGTAATTATTAGACAGTATTAAAGTAAAGAATCGATCGGCTGGTGTCTTGAGATTTGTGAACAATTCGTGTTATTTATAATTACAGGCCATCAAATCCGGTGATGCCGCCATCGTAACTTTGGTTCCAACCAAACCCATGTGCGTCGAAGCTTTCACTGATTTTCCTCCTTTGGGTCGTTTCGCCGTACGAGACATGCGACAAACCGTCGCTGTCGGAGTTATTAAGGTAAATTTATATGCGCGGATATTAAACTTGTTACATGCATAGAGGTTTACTCTTCTTTGTTTGGTCCAAGGAAGTAACTAATTTGTATGTACTTTTTTGTGTAGTCGGTGAACTTCAAAGATGCTTCTGGAGGTAAGGTGACCAAGGCCGCAGAAAAAGCCCAGAAGAAGAAATAACTAGAGTTTGTTGTGGGGGGTGACTCCACAACTTTCTGTCAAGCCCTAATTACTGTCATATGTCACCCTTTAATGAATTCAATAAACTCTGGTAAATTAAAAGCTGGCGGGATTCTTTACTGAATAAATCATACTGATGTTATTCAATTATTAAATATTGATAATTTTACAATGAGAATTTTTTTCTTTTTATTCCAATTATCATTATTATTGCATAGCATGGATATTAGAAGATACTTTTTATCTCATTTTACTGACAAACTTTGAATACAATTTGTGCATTAGCATATTTTAAAATTACTTATGATTAAATTCAGCGCATCATTATTTGAAGATTAGTCGAAAACTGAACAATTGTAACGCTTCGTTGCATGAAGAACATAAAAGGCGGTATATCCATAGGACGTGAAGGGTCGATTGCTTTTTGGGTCGACAATTTAAATATCAGGTTAAGTTGCAGTTAGCTCTCATCTCTTCCGTTCACCTTTCTGTGTCTTCTTTTTCGCCTTCTCTTTTCGATCGGCTTGTGCTTGTTTCTGCTTGGCTCTGTAACAAACAAATATAGTTCAGTTTAATTACCTGTCATATGTTTCAAACGAATGCCAATCTAATTATTTAAATTCGAAATATTAAACACGGAACTCATAGGAGCAGCAGACAACAACAGCTAAAAGGAATTACCTGTCTTCCTTGTCTCGCTCTTTCTTCTTGGCATGCTCAGCTCGGGATCGTTCCTTGTGCTCCCGACTTTCAGCAAGAACTTTCTCAACATTATCATTCTTACTAATTCCTTCTAGTGGCCCTTTGGATTTTGGTGGACCTGCCTCATCATCCTCAGAGCTACTCTCATTCTGAAATATTTTTATTAAGACATACTGTAATATTGTTACTCTATTATGTTACTATTTATAAGTACTTCGATGTAGTTGATTTTTTAGTCATAATCTCTCTTACAGCACAATATTGGGAAAGGATAGCAGCTCTCAAAGCGGAATCAGCGCCGATATCCCCTCTGTCCCGGGCAGAAGTGGAAGTTTTTGAGGAGGACTGCGAAGCTCCATCAAGACCAGCAAGTTTCAAGAAAGTGTCCATATTGTTAGCGAGAGATTCGTCAGTAGTCGATCCGTTATTAGTACTATCAGCCTTAAGTTGACCAGTCGAGGAAGACGAACTAGGAGCAGAAGCACCAAATAGAAAATCTCCATTGCCAGGAAGTCTACCGTTGGGTACCTTGGAGTTTTGAGCACGGTTCCATCTCTCCAGGATTTCTTCACGGATTGCTTTCACGTCTAAATTGGCCTGTAATATTAACAAAAAAGTTAGAAATATAATTATCATCAACTTCAATAGTTATGCATGTATGCCCTCCTGAACGTATCTCTTCAGTTAATGGAATGATCATCGAAATCATGAAATACTAATCGTGAAATGTATCAAGCATTAGCTCTGCTTATTGGTTTTGACATTCTTCATAATGCTTTCTAACTTTCAGCGGATCGCTTTTTTAATATTCTTAACCAGTGCTAATTTTGCTATTATGATTATGATATTTTTATAATTTGATAAATAAATTCTAAAAAATCAATCATCGATTCTCCATGAAATATCATCCACGTGGCTTATTCTCCTAAATCTATCATACAATTTTCCTTTTCCCGTCCCGACAACCCCGGAATCAGACAGCAATATCTATAGTAGATATTTCGATATTTGTACAACGAACAAACAACAAATTAAACTGTTGTCAGTTATTCCGAAACTATAAAGTCAACAACATTGTAGTTGCAATATTAGCACTTATCCCTCGAACTCGTCATAGAAATGACAAAATATGATTTATGATACCTAAACACAATTGCTCAAGATCAATATTCGACCCAAGATACGCTATTGTGAAAAGTCATCAACATTAGAGAGAGAGTATGGAGGCAGAGACACTCTCAAGTACCTTCATTTGCAACTTCTGTGCTCATTATCATTTTTATCAATACTAACTCCGCATTACTCTATCGTATTATAACCCCATAGAGAGTAGATGTCTCACACAACGTGAAAGTTATTATCTTATTGTAGGAGCGTAGGAGGGAAATGATGAGTAACTATCCTCGAATATTAAGCTACTTTCAACTTTATGTTTATATAACTCCATGCGGGTATACTTATATCTGGATATAGGAATTTCCACAAATCCACGATAATCAGGTGAGTTGTGTGAGTCTTTATGCCTGTCTAATTGTTCCTACAATTAAGTTCCGGGAGCAAGGCACGCTATACAAAGGAGAAGAGAAGAATGAAGATAATTATATGCTTTAGGTAATATTGATTTTGTTTTTGAGGTACACTTATATTTATACTTATACGTTTTGACAAAATAGATTTTGCATATCTATACAAAACAAACTGCCACTACCATATTATCATTTCGGTCCGTCGTTCACAAAATAACGAATCCATTAAACAATAAAGAAATATAATAAATATAATAATAATAAATAATAAGCATAAATAATAATAATAAATAATGACCATAAATAATAAGCATAAATAATAATAA
>JAQGAK010001625.1:0-28916 GCA_034696945.1 Lipothrix lubbocki | reverse complement strand
GGAAGGGAAGGGAAAAGTATAAAAAAGTGAGAGAGAGAGAGAGCGAAGAACAAAACAATTCATTGCACTGCACTTCAATTACATTATATAACAACAGCAGTAGTAGTGCCTACAATATATCCATATATACTTATAATACAATATCAGCATCCTCTCCTCCTGCATACTAGCTCTCACCCTTTTAAAATCCTTCTCTAAAATAATATGTAATTCTTTCATATACTTATATTTTTATACATAGTTGTTATACGTACAACAGAAGAAGACTTGCAGTCGTGTCGAGCCATCAAACAATATTATATAACAAACCATCCCTTTCCTTCCTCCTTCGTTTTCACACTGACATTCCAATACACACATTTTGCCTTCGGCTCTCATCGCTTATGTATAACTGCTCCTTTTATTCCTTTTGGTCATTTTTCCTTTAAACATATTAAAAACTTTTAACAGTCAAATATTTCAGAAACTGTGTGTGTGTGTTGTGTGCTGTCTTTTCCACATCACCAAACGTTTAAATTTTATGTTTTTTTAAACAATTCATTCAGTGCAAACCCTATTTTGGAATATTCAATACTGAACAGGAAATTGTGTCCGACGTACATAATCAAATCAATAAAGGTGTGCATATATAAACATATATGTCAGTGCTGGAATGTCTTTCCATAATATGGGTGCTCTGAACAGTCTAAACCAAGCCTTCCCAAACTGAAAACAAAATTCTATTTTATATTACAAAATAAATACATACACATATATAGTTTCCACAAAATAAATTTTATCTCAACATATAAATTAACTACAAAATACTTAAAAATTATAATTTTATGTAATAAAAAATGACCCTGCAATTTAAATTTATTACAGAGATATATAACACGGAAAACTGCCCTGTGGCACAGGTAAAGCATAATAAATATGTATATTTACGCGTTATACAATAGACAAAGAAACATTAAAAGATGTTACAAATAAAAAGATAACATGGATAGTAGTAAGTATAGGTAATCTTAACCCAAAGAAATATAAGAGTGAGTCAAAGCTCAAAGCAAGCAGGACGAGTTGCAAATATTTTAGGCATAATAAAGCAAAATCAAGCAAGATGCTAATACATATACACTCACAACAAACCAGATCTGATGAAGAAGATGAAGTTTTACAAAAAAATAAATAGCTACATAAATATAAGCAAAAAATATCAAGGAAAACTTCAATCCTCATTTCATTTAATTAAAACGCAAACCTATATACCTAAATAGACATTATAGTAAGTATGTATGTAATAAATCTGGTTACATATGTATTTTGAAGAAAAAAAATTAATTATTTAAGTCGACCCCACACGCCTTAATTATTAATGACGAAATGATACCATATCTACACATTTCCACGTACTACATAAAATAAATTTTGTATCTACTTATATGTAACTCGGTATTTCAATACAAAGTACAAAAGAAAGTACAGTTTTATGTTTTATTAATACTAGCTAGAGATAGAGACTTAATTTATAATTTGGAAAAAAATCATCACCCAAAAATAGTAAATTACAATGGCAACACATATTTCAGTATTTATTGCGGACAAAAACCATGTTAATACTTTCATCTTTTATGTTACTATACACTACAAAGTTCACATATAAGTTAAAAGCGTATAATAAAATACTCAACTTTTAATTTAACGCTCTCATATTATACATTTTATCACCACATAAAACCCCAGCAACCTTCATATAATATATACAAAATAATGACGATGAAATGAAACACACATAATAAAGGATGTCGATGAGCAATAAGCGAGCAGCATCAATAATAAAAGATAACTTTTAAGTATACATGATAGATACTATAGATAGCATCTTATACAACATACATGTGCAAAAGTTATTTTATGCAAACACATGAACGATGTACACGTCGTATCTACTAGTTAGTATGTAGTTTAGTTTAGCACAATAGACTTGCTTCAAATTGCTTGCAATTTCACATGTCTCCACAGAAATTATATAATAGATCACCATTAAATAATGGATACTGAGCTTAGATTAATTCCCTACATGCTTCCTTATATATACACAATAAGTACATACTTATAAGTATATGTCGTATAAAAGCCATCTATATGAACTACAAGTTAGTTTTGCATAATATATAGGATCATATAGGAATATTTCCGTTATCCTTATTAGCACAGTGTTAGCACACCAACCAACGCTTCTTCCTGATTAGTGCTTTAAAAACACCGTATATAAGTATACATAACCCTTCTGGTTGTATTTAGTTAGTAGTAAAAATTACAGCGGGTATAATAAAAATGCTTTTCTCTCAGAGTCAGAGAAGCACACACACGACACACACACAGAGAGCCAACCACAAAAAAGTCCTGTCATCTTAATAGTTTTAAAACGTTTGAATTAAAAATAGAATCTACAAAATCTTGTTTAAACCGGTAACACATCAACAGGGTATACGTATCCAACTAAATACCTAACCGTGTGTAGTAACAGACTAACAAAACAACCGATAATATTCTTCGGATCATCCACTCATCTCTCTCCCTCTGTCGCCGTTCTACCACCTTAAAAAATAAACTTATATAACGCCTCACTCAAAGTTTCATCTCAAAACAACAACAGCGCAAGAAATGAAGTAAAAAAATTGTGTTATACATTTAAAACATTCTTAAATACAGTCAGTAAGTATCTATATACAGATACTACACGTACATATCTGTATTGAAATTCTTACACTTGCATTACCTACATATAAATAACTCCTTCCCTTCCCTCTTCTTTCTATCTCTCACACAAACTTCCAGTTTACTACTTCTATAATCCCTCTTTCTCTTTCTCAAAACATTATCTCTCAACATTTTTTTATATTTCTCTCTCTCTCTTTCTCTCTCCCTCGTTCTTCTGCCCTGTCTCCATGTCTAACTACTTTATCACTGGATTTATTTTTGAGAGTTTTACTCGACAGCAATAGCTACCGAAATGATGAAGATAACGAAAATATACTTACATCGTTTAGTAATCTTGTAAAATATGTAACAGCTTCAGAACCAACAGCACTACCTATTTAGTAATAAGCAGCTTATAAAACTAGAAGCTTACGGAAGTCATTGCGTTTACTTACAATCTACAATGCATGCACTCACACGTGCATACAGTCGTTTATATATCTACTACTTGCTTCAGGGTTACCGAATACACATAAAATTAATAAAACTACAACCCTCTCGAGAAAGGATTTCCGTACGTATGTACGTACGTGTATTACTTTTAAAAGCATTTATTTTTGAAGTATGATACATCTTTTCAAAAATAAAATCAACTGGAGGAAAAGACAACATGTGTTCAACAGGGATGGAGGACCGGAACCAGAGAGCAATGTAGCAGTATTATAATAATAATAATCACATCGAAAAAAAACCTGTATTTAAGCAGTTTTAAAAATCTTATTAATCTAGTTTTTTAAGAATCAACATTTCAACCCCGCCATAAAAGTACAAGTATAAATACATCTATCTGGTATTTCAAGTCTTATTTATTAGCTTCTTAATTCTATCAAAACTTTCTATTATTATTTATGTATTTCCAATATATTACACTTAAATTTATTTATGTTTCAATTTCTGGTGTTTGTGTAGCAAAGTACGTATGAAGAATGATTAGGTATGTAATATAGGTATAAGTATAATAAATAAAAACAATACTATATACCATCTCAACACCAAAGAAATGTAAAAAATGGTAGCTTGAAAAGCTATGAAATGACTCGGTTGAAAAAAGGATCCTTGACCTATGGTACGTGTAACATAATATACCTCCATGTATCTCTCTATCAAGCTATGCATCCTAATTGCAGACATTCAAATCAAAAGCAACGACTCCGTTGAATCAGAAAAATGTCTGTAAAGTAAATACACATCATGTCGGTAGGTATATTTTTTTAGATTATGCGGTCAGTACTACTTATAAATTTATCATATTATCTTAATTGTAATTGCCGCAGGTAAGTAAAAATATCCACGAGAAAAAATACGAACACAAAAAGAAGACGTTCTCCCTTTAATGCTTCTCGATGCAGCAACTAAAGTTCAACAGCAATATCACAACCTCTAGAAGAAGAACGTCAATAATAGAGCCGGGAGTAAAACAGTTTAAAGGAGTATACTAGTAAGTAGACAGGACATATGTTGGAATGTTGAAACTGCACAATATAGACAAACTTTTACATACTTCATCTATCTAATGTTCTTTCCGGACGACATTATCCATGAAGTACATATACCAGCCTAGCCAAAACGCTAATACTAATCATCACCACCATTCTGTTGTACTTGCCCTTGCTACTCCAAAGTCAAAGTCGTCGTCACTACTGAGAAAGCTCTCTTAATAAATATACCTACAAAACTTTTCCACCATATACATTTATAATACATACATATGTAGTTAAACAGCTTAAAAAGGCTATGCATACATAGCAATAGAGATATTCCTTGATTTGATATTATGCTTGACATAAGCCTATTCTCGCAAAATTCTGTAAAAGTCAAAAGTAGTCATGTGCTACTTATATATATGTGAAAAGTAATATGGATAGTACACATTCTTGTCCTTCGGTCGTTCCTTCCTTCCTTTCTTCGGGGGAACAACCGGGAAGGAAGAAAGAATGTGAATATATATCCACACTTATACAATACATACCTACATGTATATCATATAAACGCTGCAAAATTTTCGCCTTTATACGAAATCCAAAAATACATACGTTTACGTATATGTGTAAATACAAGGGAAGTATATATAAAGCTCGATGCATAGCACAAATACAAACACATGTACTTCAACATAGGAGTATATGTACGTATAGTAGCAAAATAGCATAATACGGAAGATCCATTCTCGGGTTTATCCGTCCACCAACAGAGAGAGAGAGAGAGAGAAACCAGGAGTATACATACAAACATAACATATAGGTATACAACCTATGTATATATGTGGGAGCAATAATAACTATGTTGAGAATAATAGAAGAATAGCATTTATACGGAGGAAATTTTGTAACATTGCAAGTAGGTATTACCCAGTAAACAGTAGTTACACTAGTACTCATAGTTTAAGTAGGAGAAGTAGCAGAGCAGCAGCAGCAGCACAACAACACCGCACCATCATCATCATCCTGCCATGATGGTTGGAGTTGGAGAGCATCGAACGAAACGAGCCCAGCAGAGAAGTAGAGCAACGAATAGTAACGAATCATATATAGGTAGTTATATAAGTACACTTATTATAGAGAGGAATGAAACATGCACAAGAACGACGAGAAAGTACAACACGGGAAATATGCTCTCGATCCTCCTGCTGCTTTTTCAAGAGCCCGACCCGAGAAATGGCAGGGCCAGGGAGGTAAAATACATACCTAAGTAAGTAAGTTCGTAAGTAAGCACTAGTACAGTCAAATAAAGCATCAATGATAAGTATACTCGTAGTATATACTCGTCCTTCATACTATTAAACGGAGGAGCAGGATTTGGGCAACGAGCCGTTCCAATACAACCCCAAAACACTATCAAACCAAGTACCAAAATATAAGTAGTATACATGGCTACAAAGGATTGCATGTATTTTCTAAGTATACTTACCTATATACCTAAGTACATGCTCCTATGCTCATCGTGTAGCACAGAAAAAATATACAACGACACAATAAGTGTCCCATACTATTATTATAAGATTAACCTTATAAACATGATCCAACCTATATCAACTATACACGTAGGTATTTGCTATTGGTATTACATGCGTAGTAGTAGTTTTTAGAAGAAACCAACTACTGTGCACAACGTTTGAGTGAGCTTGTTGAGTAAAAAGTATGTACAAAAGAAAGCTGAGGACGACAACGAAGAAACGACGACGACAGACATGGAATCGGGTAATTCGGGTAGTGGCTCTGCGAGCCGAGCGCCAAAACTTTAACGCATGGGAACTACGGAACTTCCACTTTTATAACAACAAAGTCCCACGAACACCGAATCACCACCACATGAACTTCTCCTCTTCGTATCCCTTCCTACATAATACACACTGCGAGGACTGAGCACATGAGAAAATAACTACCTACCTACTATTACTATGTATAGTAGCAATGATATAAAATAAAAACAGCGCCCAAAAAATTTACGAACCCGTAACAACCAAATCGAAGTTGTGTGTACTACCTTTGCACTGATTTCAACAACCTAAAAAACTGTATAAATTACGAATATTTAACTTCATCCAGATCCAAATCCTATTAAAAAATAATAATTGTTTCTCAATTATGTAAACTCTAATGAAACAATATTATAAAAATTATTCAGAGCTTATATAATAATTTTCGAATAAATGAAATGCAAAAGTACTGAAATCATCGATGCTAACAATGTTAACATGTATGTTAACAAACCACTCTGAGTTTTTTTTTCAACATCGTTTTCCTAATTTCAATTAAAAGTGAGAGTAATAATAAGACCTTGAAACAACAACAACAACAACAACCGTGTGCAGAGAGATAAGTCCCACATAGTAAAACACTAATTATCCATCCATCCATATGCTACATATACGACATATGAGAAAAGAACACTTTTAACGACAGATCCACGAGAGTCGAGTCAAGTTACACTTAAATACACAAATAAAATCATGTGTACCGATAGGCACAAACGTGTGCATGGCGCACATACACACATATATAATATATTATTTAAGATTATTTAATGTAAGTATATATATATAATTTATATTGTATATACATGTCATTGGCCAAATGAGCTCAATCGTGTCACCGTCATCTCGTCATATTTAGATATATGTAAACAATACAAGAAGATAAAACTTAATACAACTTTTATGCAAAACAATCATCATCACAAGCTATTAAATATTATCTTTTACCTCTTTTATTACTACGGAACTAGTACGTATGTATATGTACACATATAGTGTTTATATACACTAGAGCAAAACTACTACAACAACCTACAAGTGAGTCACTGGGTCAGATATAGAAAACACGACCGGTTCCAGCAGTGCAGTGGAGTAAATACATGCATGCCTCCTATATGTATATAGAGTGTAATCATATTATAATATAACCCTAAATTAATATTCCTAACATTTTATTATCACCTCCTAAACACCATAATGTAATATGTACATCGTTATCAACAAAAATAAAAATACCAGCTCTTATATTATGAATAGTGGAAAGTCCTTTTATATTCTTCCAAGTATAAAACTCAATATTACTGTGATAATACATATTCTTCTCTTAAAATGCAGTTGTTCCTAAACTATGGAGCGTGTGCATATGTACAAAAGTACCACCACAAAACCTGCATACTCTGTTTAAGTATCTAATGTACGTGTACATATACTTTATATGTAACTATCATCATCATTATCATGAGCTTCTATATTAATAATAACAGCAATTACAAAAGTATTGCATTATAATATGTCACAGATACTTAAAATACCTGCCTGGTAAAACTGCGCATTAAAGTCCCGCTATCTTTCCGTTATTACATCAAAATTCTAGAATTTTCCATTTATAATATATACGTAAATGTAAAAGTCCCCGTGTGTTGTGAGTTGTAAATTACTTTTGTACACACAATATATAGAATTATTAACTGATTAACTCCCAATTAGTTATGAATAAGTATACATGTATACTAACAATTACTTTTCTACAAAATAATTAGTATTATCGTACAAGTTTACATTTACACTGAAAAGTTCCATTCCTTAAACTAAACCCACCAAATGAATACACGTAGATACATAATATGTAATGACTGCTGCTACTAAATTTTGTGCCTATTATTATAAATACAACTACTTAACGCTCATTATATTAAATTTTCTTTCCCTATATACACGAACATAATTTCATTTCTCTCATCACATGATTCCTTAATGCATCATTATTAAACTGGATTCTTCCATTATTAAGTATTATAGAGTATAAGCAAAGTAAATTTACTTTTGGCGGCTCTTGTACTTTATTATACCATTTTAACAGTTCATATAACAACTACATTTTTAGCGGAGAGAAATGTAATAATCGAGTAAAAATAATTGAGTTAGTAAATGATTGTGCAAATACATATATATACAATATATATTTATTGTACAACAGCAATATTTAGTGGAAAATAATAAAATAGACGGAGTATAATACCAGCATACGACAAGAACGATAAATTGTAATATTAGGGATATACAGATAAAAAGAGAAAATAAACTGCGGGCGTAAGTAAAAACTATTGATTGATAGATTGATTATGTTGATATGAAGATATACGCAAGTACATCCATGCAACAATAATATAGGTGGGTAGTACATTATATGGTTCATTTCATATAAAAAGTATTTAGGATTTGGAATTGGAATAATAATGTATATTTTCCGGAGAAATAATAATACTTATTCCAAGTTCTGTGCTGTATTAGTAGCTAACTAAATAAATTGTATCCATCAATTTCTTCGTTCATCGTTAGCAAACTTAGTATAGTGTCAACGGGAATGACTTTTTGGAATATACTATCTTTCTCTCTCTCTCACTTTTATATACTTATAGGTAAACATATGCACCTACCTGCTACACCTCCTAGGTACAAATACAAAGTTGAAAACATATATACGTAAGTATATATAATAAGTCCAAGTCAATCCTAGTATGTATATGAGCAAAGCAAACTAGCATAAAGCAATATTCCACCACGATTTTATAACAATTTACTTTTTTTGTATTAATGGACGTATGGACAGAAAATGCTCAATTTACTTATATATGTATAAGTAAACACGGATTTTATAGAATTTCCTTTCCAATTATAATACTAATACATAGCATGTACATTTTATATACAAAAGCATCATCATCATATCGCATGACTATGGCAAGAAAAGAACCCTCACTCACACGAAATCATTTATATAGACACATATATCAGTACTTATAAATATACATATTTTTAATTAACTAGATATACTTTTAGTTATTATTTCCATATGGCTACATATATAGGTATGGAAATATCATATATATACATACAATCCTACCTGCCTCTGTGTGAAAATAATTGTGAATTGTATATAATCTGAGAGGGTAAAGGTCTCAGTTCACTTCACACATAAGTATAAGTACAAATATATATCAAATCAAATGAAATGTCAAAATGTGATTTCCAGAAATGCACACACCAACTCTTTTCTCTCCCTCTCTCTCTCTCTCAAACACAAACTCAACACAAGTTCCATTTATTTAACAATGACAACAAAACCCACAAAATCACATAAAAAGCTTCTCCTCAACTTCAACTCAACCCTTTTTGCTTACATGCACTCATGTCGGCAGCAAGCTGGTTTGTCCGCAGCAGTTTAATATCAACAACAACAGCTACTATAGATGATGGTATTGATGGTGATGTTAATATGTTGTTATAACGTTAAACTAAATCTGTGATGAAAATTATACAAATCGGAAATCTCTATAATATATAGAGTAGAGTGTGTCTGTTGAGCCCAATAATGAAACTAAAAATACATTAAATATACATACTCTTACGATTCTTAAGATCAATAACTAAAATCGAAAATTATACGTAAAAATCCACACATGTAATTATGTATCCCTAATAAATCCTAAATACAAAATTTCAATTGATGCTAATGGCAAAAGAATATAATTAGTATAAGTACATTTAATGATTGAATGCGTAAAACATATTGCGTCGTATATTATTAGTTTTCATTCTGATGATATAATATCTTGTATGTTTAATTACAATGAACAATGTATAGTTATTAATGAATAAAACTACATAAAAATATCTTGCCATAATCTTGATTTGAGCTATATAGAGAGAAAATAGAGCAAGCAGAGCGCTGACGACTGACCACGACCACGACATGAAATGAAACATGAAGGAGAAGAAAAACATTTTTTGGGATTGGGAATCATGAATTACTATAGGCATATAGACACATATGACACATACCTATGTACAAACACACACACACATACAAGTTAAGTTCCCGCTCACTTCAGCACTTGCCAAGAAGTGATGAACAAATATAATATCCTGCGTCCTGTTCTACTCCTATATGGAGTCCTCAAATACGCGCCTAAAAAGCGCTGGACTCATCATAAATAAAACAAGGAAGATTGATAGAAATAAATACTATATACTAAATTGCAATCTGTGTAGAGTAAAATTTATTTAAAACATGCATAACTGCTGTCCTTTATGTCAATTTCGTTTAAAAACAAATCTTTTGAAGAAAGGGAACCTTGAGGATCATCGACCTATACCCAACATGTATACCAGAACAAGAACAATATTCTTTGAAAGTGTCTCTATTGTCTAGCACCCCTGCCCCTATGGCAAGCATGTTGCAAGTATGTAGAAAAAAGAATTCTACAAAAATAATAAGTATTCGCAGTATTGGCAATAGTATATACTATATGTCGTAAGAAAATCCATATTATCCAAAAAGACTATCCAAGTACACATATCACACTACACATCAGCGGGGGAAAATCGATGAAAAATATTTTGTGCCCCCACACAGAAATAGAGACAGAGGGAAAGAGCATAAATTATATAAGTATATGGATTGTACATATTATACTCCACACTTGAATATTATTACAGTTTATAGTGCACAAATAAGGACCAAAAGACCAAAACTACTATGTGTAATTATCAGTAAAACGTCTGGAACTGCTGGACTGGCCATTGTCCCCATCATCCCTATGACTTAATTACTTGCTCTGTAACAATGGTTACAAAATAATTAATCCACGGCGTAAAAGTACATAGGTGTACGATTTATTTGGTTATTAAAATTACTGAACTTGAGTACGTCCCAATAAGGTACGAAGAGCTCTAACAATAATAAAAAAAATAATACCCTAAACCACTCATATGCCGTCTACTTTTGAAACATTTAAAATTTTAATTATTATTCTGTCTGAAAATCCGAAAGTAAAAAAAAATATTACTTCCTTTTGCTATACATATATAAGTATATTGCTCTGAACATATTTTTTGTACACCCACTAGAAACTGAATAATTCATAGAGATGATTTTCATCAGTAAAAAGGAAAAAGGATCGAACATAGAGCACACCGATGCCGATGACTACAATAATATAAGCACAGTTTTACATTACTATAGTAAGTAGAAATCCGACTGAAAATAGAATCTGACGTCGATCGTTCTATGTGTAATCACCAATACAATTTAATACAATCATCACAGAATAAGTAATAAGTGTACCAGTTTGTCAATATATATTCATTTCACAATCACTTTTTCAGGAAATGTATCAACCTTTAAGTATATACTAGGAACTTATTTAAAAAAAAATTTAACTTTTGTATTTTATTATCCTAGTTTATTATAGCTTCATTTTGTATTTCATATCTTCAAGCTTCATTTTTTCTCACTCAGCTTTTAATTTTTCATATGATTTAATTTAAGATCCACAATTATCTTAAACAAAGCTTGTTTTTCCAGATCCAGAATCCTTAGATTTCCCTACCATAAGCTTCGTTCTTTTATAAATTCCCTTAACATTTATGTTTTATGGAGCTTCGTTTTGTTGTTAAGAAGTTCCATTCTACTGTTTAGAACCTTCACTTTTTTAACAAGAAGCTTCATTTTGTTACAGAGAAGCTTCATTTTGCTAGCAAGAATCTACATTTTCCAACAAAAATAATCGTTTCTCCAAATAAAGAAGCTACACTGTCTAACAGAAAAATGACATTTCTCCAAAACAAAATCCCCAATCCTACACGAAAACGGATATTTCCTACGCCTACAACTCGAATTTAGATAATGAACATTGAAAATATAATATTTCATCCTAAATACAGTTGAAATTGAAAGCTTTATTTACAGGAAAGTTAATGAACCGAACTATAATTTATAAAGAGTGAAGCAGTTTTTTATTAAATACAGGATGAAGAAACTTGATTTCAATTCACTAAATTGACTATATTATTATTTATTAAAATCATACAATTTCTGCACTCTACTAATTGTAAGTATTTTGATTTACTAAACTATCAAAGAAGCTTTTCATTCCATTCAATAAAACCAACGTCGACTCAAGGATTTAATAAAGACTGCTTGATTAAACAAATGAGATGGAGCAGCTTGAGAGTTTATTATTGAGAACTTGAGAAGAAAGAGAATGTTTACTATATAAGTATACGTAATTGTTGAAATAGTAAATAATAAAAGGAATAGTCTCGTAATAGTTACATATAATATTGTTGGTGCATTGAAAATTTAGATTGTTTCTAAAATGAAACTGAGAGTATTTTATAGAATGTACATATTGCCTTTCATCTTACAATACAAATCGAACAACAAGAATATTTCAATAATACAAAACTATACAAGCTCTAAGAACGCTAAATTTATTTTTCTGCTACGTAAATCTTTAGACTTCAATCGTAATCAACTTCTGTTTATTATCATTTTATAACGTATTTAATATTATTCCTTATATTCCTCAATTATATTTCTTTCCTTTAATCAACGCCATATCTTCAAAAATTACGCTACAGTTTTCTAGAAAACAAAATCCCTTGAAAGATTAAAGTAAATTGAAGTTTCCTGAATTCGATTTCTTTGCTTCCTTTAACTTTTTCAAAACGAACGATTTGGATACTTTTGGAATTTGGAAATAAAACTGTACAGGAGAATCTAAACTGGAATGAGATACAAAAAGTAAAATATTGAAGTCCAAATCCGGAAATCTTCAATCGAAATGTCCAAAGCTTGGAAATGTTGGAAATAATAATTTCAAATTTAGCAAACTCCTTTTAAATATGTAGCTTCCTTTACAAACCCTGGTGATTTCTCCGCTAGATTTCAAAATTGAGAGCTAAAGTATATTACTTTAAAGAATTCTATTTTAATAGCATACACACAATACACGACATCTCATCCGACGAACGTCAGTCACACCTGTCAAGATGTCAAAAATAGAAAATAAATCCTGAAAAAGCCTGACGCTTTATCAAAAATCAATTTCGGAAACTCTGAATTCATCCCTAATTCCCATATATAAACACACCTTGTTGTTCAGAGAGTTCCACCATCATCAAATCCACCAACAACAGAACCAGAACCACAACAAGAAGCTTTATTTCCACTCTTCCCAACAAATCAAATACTGTTCTAGAGCTCAAAACCGAATTTCGAAGACCCTCACTATCTTCCTAGCAACTTTCCCGTGATATCCAGACACTGTCAATGAATTTGGAAGCTCAAAATTAAATAATCACAAATGATTCCAAACAACAACAATCCTTTGGAAACATTTACAAAACTTTCCTCAACTTTAGTTTTAAATCCGATTTTAAATTCCCTTTCCTCAAAAATATACCAAATTTTCGCGTATAATAAACGCTTTAAAAACCAGATTTTTCCAATATCTGATTTAGAAATAAAATGGATTTAATCCAGAATTCCATCCTATTTTGAATTCCCTCCTTTTTTAACTCCATTTCAGTTTTCTTTCAATAATTCCCATTTGACTGGAGAACACTCGCTAAAAATGACACTGGCGGATTGCGGACATGATTCTGCACTAGAATTGGTATTAATTGAATTGAAATTTTGAAACTTACCTTGAAAAAATGGGGAAAAGACACAGAGTCGCACACTCTTTTTACTTATTACAAACAACACTCACACACAACTTTTATATTAAAGAGTATTAGAAGATTTCAATGGAAACATGTCTGCTTGCTTGCCTCAAGCCAGCCAGAGGGATCTTTTCGTCATCGAAATCTTATTTTGTCAAGGGGGCCTCCACTCCTCTCCGCAGCAGCAGCAGCCGAAGCAGCAGAAAATGTTTAGGGGAACGGCTCAAATGCTTTGGAAATGTTGGAAATCCTGTATTATACGCCAGAGCCACAGCGAGCCAAGGAGAGAGAGAAATGGGCGATGGAGCAAAACATGACAAGAGTTTTGGTGGGTTTTCTGATGGGCGGTTGGCGGCGGGATTGGATTTTTTGCCTCGCTCTCTCTCTCTCTCCGTCTCTCTCTCTCCCATTTCCATTCTCTCTCTCTCTCGTTCATTCGTTCTTCGTTCGCTTATGCTAGAACTATACCTCGTTTGCTTTACTTGCTCGTTCGTTCGTTTGCTTACTTGCTGGCTCGCTCGTATGCTTTGCTCATCTCTCGTTCGTTTGTTCCCTGCCTCTGCCTCACTCGTTCTTTCGTTTACTCACACTGCTGCGACATAGCTAGTTCACTCGTTATTTGCTGGATGTGGCTGGCTGGCTCGTTCATTCGTTTGCGGAATGTAATAGCTGGCTAGTTCATTCGTTTGCTAGATGTGGCTGGCTAGCTCGTTCATTCGTGTGCTGGATGTGACTGGCTAGTTCATTCGTGTGCTGGATGTGACTGGTTAGGTCATTCGTTTGTTTGCAGGGTTTCTTGCCTGGCTAGCTCGTTCGCGCGTTCGTTCGTGTGGTGTGGAGTCGTTCATTCTAGTAAATGTGATTCCTTTTTTTCCTTCTATTTCCTATATGTATATTCCTATCTATCCTATGTTAATATTCCTGTAAACACTCGTTCCTTCATCGTTCATTTTCATATTGTTACCATTAGCAGAGCCTCTGCATATCTAGTGCAGTGCGTTTTGCGTTGTTTCTCCCTGACGATTCCAGCGACAGCGGCGGCCATTTTCGAGTTCCACAGGCGGAGCGCTCCACACATGATTTTGTGTAATATTACTTACTGAATTTTTTTTCTGTATTTATTTTCTGTAATGTAAACTTTACGTTGTAAAAAAAGCGTATGTATATAAAGGGTAGGATTATAGGATAGGAATAAGAATAATAGGAAATTCCTTTATATATAAAAGGATAGAGGAATGTTTTGTCTATTTTTCACACACCGACAAAAAGACAAATGTACTATTATACTTAGTAAATCATCATCATCAAAAATGCTTTTTTCACAGGTTTTTCCAGGAAATTACACGGGTGACGGGGTTAAACGCTGGAACTGGTGGTAAGTATTGAAATAATATTGAGAAGAACGGGAGAAACTATATGGGAATTATTCTTATATGTATGTATTGAAGTTGTTTCTTTAATAATGCGGAATTGTGGGTGGAATTGTGGTGGGTAGTGGGTAGAATGTGGAATATAGTAATTTGTGGTATGCTATGAAGGGTTTTTAACAGTGTGGTATTAATTTAATTAATTAATTAATTTACAGAATTATATAATTAGCCGCTGTGGAGTTGTGCAAGGAATATTGTTTACTAAAAGGGTTTTTTCCAATGCCGAGATGACAGTTCCCTGATTTTTCACTGTCACTGACAGACTGGTGGTGATTTAGGGGTTGATAAGAGGTAACATTTTCTTTTTTATAATAATATTTTTTTTATCTAGTGTTCATAATTATATATTCAACATTATTTTTGTAATAGAAATTATTGCTGCTGGTAAATTTTTAATTGTTGTGTGATTGAAGATTTGTTGGAGTAGGTTAGTTTAGTCTATTTATTGTATTTATTTATTGTAATTATGTATTTATTGCACGGCCTGCTGTCATTGTCGTGAGCTAAAGATTTAAGAAGATTACATAATTGAGTTTAAATTAGTATAGTGAGATTTGGCGTGTAATTGATTAATTTATATTTAGTGTTAATTAATTGTTTGTGTTATGGTTCTCTACAGGTTGAATGTTGTTCAAGTAATAGAAGAGAATTTTTATTAGAGAAACACCTCAGTGCTTTATTATCATATAAAAATACATACACACTTAAGCCTTGCGGTTCATGCGGGGCTCATCATTTGTTGTGGAGGAATCCCGAGTGCTGGACCGGACATCGACGGGACGAAAAAGACTGGAAGGATGCTGATGACGATGATGATGATGGAAATGCAGGAAGATATCGTGGATATTCTACTCCGCTACGGCCTTTTCATTGGAGCTATTTTCCAACTGGTCTGCATTGGGGCAGTGATTATTATGCCGGACTGTAAGAACGAAGGATTGAATGTAAGTGCTGAGACGAGGATGACTTAAATGTCATTTGTGAATTACTTACTACTTTGGTTGAGATAACATTTATTAGTTAATTGTTAAATAATGATTATTTAATTCATGAGGAGCTCCGATATATTAAATAGATACGGTGGAATAGGTTAAATTTGTTATTTTTAGTGTTTGAGTCGTTTTTAGTACTTGTCGTGACTGTTGTGAGGTTAATTAGTTTATAATTAGTATCACGCAGAATCATGATTACGTTACGTTAAAATATTTACGTTTAAATACAAAGTTGGAATGTTTGCAGGACTCCGACATCAGCGAGGACGAGCCGTCTGCATCCGATCGGGAGAGTCCACAAATCTCTCCGAATCATAAGCAATATCGGTCGAAACGGGATAAGAAGAAGAGACGCTGAATATTTGACTGCTATGTATACATTAACTATCTCCTATAAGTACTATAAATTATTACTATATTATAATTCTGTGGGCAATAAGTGCGAATCTAATATTGCTATGCTGCTAGTCACTAAACTAGGAACTCAAAAAATGTGCCGTTACTATTAATACGAAGAAATTGTGGCAGTATTTTATTTGTTGATTTTATAAACGGAACTTAGTATCAATTTTAAGAATCTTAGTATACTGATAGGATATTTATTATAGTTTAATTTAAGTATAAGTAAAAATCTCAACAACGAAGTTAAATCCAAGTAGATATGTAAGTGTGAAGTTGTGCTTGAGAAAGAGAATAAATAAAGCATAACTTTTTTGTACTTATATCCTAAACGAACTTTTAACTCGTAGAGCAATTGTAAAAATAAGATTTAATATAAATGTGTCGTAACAAATGTGAAAATAGCTACTATACATATATATTGATCCGCAGGTATATTGAACCTTGCGCCTTAATTCCCCCAAAACTGGAGTATGTACTGAATTGTGCACTTTTCAAAAGTTGTGATGATGACATTGTCACGAACTACATTTTATATATACTTATAATTACTTAAAAAAATAAAAGTTAATACTACTATGGCTTTCTAAATATTGTCGAAGATGCACTTGTGCTCTAAGCAGGAGAACTACGATGGCAAAAGAAGTTTATTTTGCATATACTCAATTTATTACACTTAATAATAATAGTGGGACAGATATATAACATGTTAATAAGATAAGAAGTTCTACAATGTTTTTACTTTTACAATCCATGGTATAATAATAAACCATCATTAAGGGCTTATTTTCGTAGTTCACTGTTAACAATTTATCCATTTTGTCTCAGAGCATAAAACTTGACTTCAAAAGATCAATAATTTCCTCTGTGAATTCTGTTAATTTTAAATACACAAACATATAGCTGCAATTACCAAATCCTACAGATTATTTGATTTTGAACTATCTTCCAACAAAAACATTTGTTTTAGGATACTTTACTACATAAATATGCCCACCCCGATCAGTTATTATTATTTTATACCAGCTCTATACTCCTACAACTACAACGTATAATCAATAATAGCTGCATGAAAACGAAGGAGAATTTTCTTGTCGTTGTTGCTGTTGCTAATATTATATCAAACATAAAATAATTGCTTGTTAAAATACAATTTTGACACATTTTCGACGATACCAGTATACGATTTTAATACTATTTTAAAAATAATATTATTAATATTATGTTTGCCTCAAAAGAAATTAAACAGCAAGGAGAATCTAAAAATACCGGCTGCATAAATGCTTGTAATAATTAAAATGAATGATTATAATAATCAGTATTATTCCCATAAAAATATTATTATAGGACAACAATTCCAAAATATTTACTGAAGATCCTGATCTAAAACAATATTTTTGACCACGAAATCTAAGGAAAATCTATAATAGGAATACCAACCGAAAAAATAGAATTTAGCTTGATACAAATATTATTTATATCACTGGAATCATGAATACACAAATTATTACAATATTACTAATATAGTAGTAAAAGACTACAAAATTCACTAAATATCCAAAGATTGAACTACATTGCATCAAAGTAATTATTTCGTTTAAATAAATTTCCTGAAGTATACATAAGTATTCATATAATAACTATACACATGCAATTACATACACGTATGCATAATATCATTATTTCAATTTTTTTATCTATGTGTATCTGTGTATCTTTTCTGCAAATCTACATCAATAATAGGTTTTTTCTAGGACACAACAATATTTAATATGAATAATAATTGCAATTTCTATATAAGCTAAAAACACATTAAGATTTAAGGAATAATTGACACACTTGCTAAAAATCCACTACTAAAAATCAGGATGAACAGCATACAATAATTAATTAATTATTGTAGCAATGAACATCATTGTCATCGTAATAATAATAATTATTACAATTATTACAATAATATTGGAACAAATTTTTTATATTTAATAATTAGTACTACTAGTACAGCAGTATTAAACGATTTTCAGAAACATTTTCAATGTCTTCTACAGTACTATGAATAGTACAATGAATTTGCTCAATCAAGAATTTCGTTCTTACACATTTTCTAATGGAAAGGAAGAGAATTTCCATAATCCAGTAAATTTTACGTTATAGGAATAATATTCCATATATGTAAATATTAGTCGTGTTTTTTCTGTAAATAGTGAAAAAGCACTAATATACAAGTGCAGCTTATGGCTTGTTGACAAGTTTCGCAAGAAAAAAATATGCCGTTAAGTTTCCTTATTGACATATTTTGTACATTTTTCGTTTTTCTTCTAAGAAGTACATAATGAGATTATGTAATTCCATGAGGACATGAAATTCTCTCATTGACAACTTTTAATTATAGTCATTTACAATTGATTCAACATTTCTGTAATTAGTTTCGGCTACCTGTTATTTCTCGTTGCACGCACATGGCGTTCAAATCTTTCACAGCTATTTCAACCATGAAGAAAGAATTTATTTATTTATTTTTTGAGTTGAATAAGCTATATATTAGTTAATAACAATAATAGCTTAAAACTCTGCTCATGATACAAAATTGTATCAATAATCATTCACAATATAGAATTCCCCAGCCGTTAAAGCTGCTGGAAAAAACACGAAAAGGACTGCTGAAGCTATCCAAATTCTCGGATTACAACAACAAGATTATATAACTGAGAACTATAGAAAGATTAAATTCTACACACGCAATAATAATTATTATTTTTGAAATTTCACAATAAATACGACGTTCTGAACCCCTTTCCTATACTAATAATAATGTCGATAAAGAGACAACAGTAATTATTATTAACAGACAAATTCTCCATATTAATTGTAAAAGCATGTTGATGTAATTATATGTATGTGTGTGTGTGCAGTTTTCTAAATTCTCAAAAGTGCCTTCTTCTCAAACTTCCATTTTACATTTTAGTTTTAGTAGATACACATCAATGTCGGATTTTATTTTAATAATTATTACTAGCAACAAGAATTCTATAGTGTGGGAACAACATTATTATTACTATTTAAAAAACAGAAGGATTAATTCCTGATTACTATAGATAAATTTCTACGACATTAAATTGGAATATTATAATAATCCAGAGCCATTATTTCAAATCCTGTATACTTATATAATGATCATTTCTTGCATTTCGCTTTAATAATTTATTATTATTAATAAAAATATTTGTTAGTAAATATTGGCTGCCTGACCATTATTATTGAAAAAAATTACAACGGCATGGGGGTAGGAGAAAAAAATTATAAGCATCAACAAACATTATGTAGTTAGTACAGCAACAATACGCAAATATGATTCGCCATATTACATCAAAATTCTATTAATACTCTACATTTTTGTTAGCAAATTACCCATTTATATAGCAAGTAGTCTCTCTAAAGTACACTAATTAATAAACGGTAAAATAAAAACTACCATTCCTATATTATCAATTTTTACAAATACAAGTGTACATACATAAGTAACTACTTATATAAGTATGTAAGTATAACTTTTTAGGTATATTCAAACATTTTCAAGATACACAAAATCCAAAAAGAGGAAATACAATTTTAAATTCTCGGTTGTGCAAATACAGTACATTTTAGTTTCATCCTCATTTATAGCTTTTCAACAACCCTAAAAATTCAACTGTGTGTAATGAAATAATGAAGAAGTAATAATACGAGTATTCCTATATATACATAAATAGTTAATTTTAAGTATATATAAACTTCCCTCGCATATCAACTCTTCACTTAATTATTCCTCTATAATGTCTTCTATATGTATTGGGTATCGTATATTTATAGAAGTATAGATTATTATTATTTTATCCAAGAAACAAAAATTAATGGCGTTATTATAATAGCAGGAATTTTATGTCAAAAAGAGGAGAAATTTCACAATCGTATAACAGCATTATTTTTTACAAAAATTCTAGTCCTACAACAACATTATCATTATAAATGTAAGTATAAATTAACTACGTTCCTTACATTAATATATAGAATTACAACAATTCATATATTTTCTAAGGATTTATATAAATAATAGATAATAATAGGAATATTATTACTGAAATAATAATAGTGAAAGAATTTCTAAGCAAAACAAAAACTCAAAACCTCTCTGTCACTGGCCATCAAAACTCAAATCATTTTTGACTCTAGTCTTCTCGTAAGTATAATTAATATTGATAATAATAATAAACAGAAGTAATATTACAAATAATAATAATAGTATAATATACGGAACCAGTTACATTCCTATATTTATACGTAGTCCTAAATACAGTCATTGTCTTTCCTCTTCCATTTAATTAATTGACTAAATTTGCATTATTTACTTATACTTACAACTTTGAAATTGCATGTATACTTACGTATACTTACTTAAGTAATATAAAAACACCTTATAATTATAGAATTCATAATTAGTCGCGAACTAACACAATCATACCATTATCATCACACTGCTTAACTGACCACACTTAAATATACATACAATCCTACACAATATAATCATTGTGCATCAATTTACTAAAAAAAACTTTGAAAAAATTCGAATATAAATATAGATATATATATGTATTATAATATATAATTATACATATAATAATTAAATTATGTTATATAAGTATACTAATAGTAAATAGAACCTCTCTAAAATTTACAAAAGCGCATTCTTTCAAAATTTTCAAATAACAGTATAATTATCATTAGCTTTACTCAATTCCGCTCTTCTTGTTGTTGTTGTTTTCAATAGGATCAACGACGATGAGAGACGTTTTCAATATAGTTTACGTGTAGAATTTAAGAAGCCTCCACAACTAACTGTTGGGCTGAGGTACTGGAGTTCTCATCTGAAATTAAAAATTGTTGATTTTATATACCTAAATTTTTTGTTCATTTCAATTACTAAACACATGATTAAAACTCAGAGCATCATTTTCTTTTTTAATAAATACATACCCGTTGTCTTCCCCACACTATTACTGATAGGACTAGATTCCTTCACTTCTCCGGCTTCTATTGTCATGGAGGCTGGAGCGACTGACTCAGTCGGGACTTCTGCGTCACCAGCACCAATTTCCGTCCTAAAATCGGGGATGACGAATATTAATTAAATATATATTTTTAATTAAGGACAAACTATGTAGTCATGAATTCAACAAATAAAGAAGAGTTAGCTTACTTTGCATTAGTCGTACTGTTAGTATTTCCTTCCTCCTTGAAAGTCACACCTTTAGTTTTGTTCGTTCCGGGAGAGCTCTGGCCTCCTCCATTTGACTGTTGTTGTTGTTGTGCATTGCCAGCTTTGTTGACATCAGGCTTCTTCATTATTGACTTTTTCTATTAAATAATAATTAGAAAATAACAAATAATTATATTTATGTTCACTAATTTATACTAAATGAAGAGCGTAAATAAGTTAGGAATTATATAAATAATTGAACAAGCAATAAATTTAATTAACTGACGAACCGTTGGTCGTGCTCCTCTCCGCTGTGCCCAGTGATTACCTGGATGTCCACGTCCCGCTGGCACTTTGTTTCCATGACCCCCAGAGATTCTCAAATGATGCATTGCAGGATTAATCTGCTATAAAAAGCAATATATCATTCATAAGTACTTCATTTAGCACTCGCAATAAGCATCGGAGATATTGTTCGAAATCAAATTAACTACAGAAAAGCTCTTTTGCAGTTGATATTAATTTAATTTAGTTTAATTTCATTCTTGATTAAGTTTAGTTTCAGTTATTTATAATTATTTAAATTTAAATTAATTTAAATTTTAAAAACTATTTTAAATAATTAAATTTTAATTTTTCAAAATTACCCTTGAGTTCCGGGCCACACCACTCAAAACTTGATTCCTGATAATCCTCGGATTTCCGAAAGTGACTCCTGCGGGTGAAGTCAAATGTCCAGTTGGACCATAGTTAGCACCCCAAGAGCCCACAACCATTCCCGCAACTTCAAGTTGACCCCCTCGACTCTGAACCCGTCTTTGCCTCCCCACTTCACTGTTGTCGTACTTGTACAAGTTGAAGAGACCTCTGGAAATGTTTCCCGGATGACCGTGAGGTACATTCCCTCCCATGAGAGGACCTCCGTAATTCGGATGAAGCTGAGGATGATGAGCACCAGTAGTGGCGGCGGGGAGGACCCCATAGGAATTATTAAATCCTCTTCCCGACCTGTGAGCAGCAGCATAGCCTGCTGCTGCTGCTGCGGATTGAGAATACTGCGATAGCAGTGCGTTTCCGGTCCCGTAACCAGCACCATAGATTTGTTGATTAGGATTATTTCCATATAAGCGGGAATGTGGTCCGTGAGGGAGTAAGGGATTCATCAGTCCAGTTGCTACTATATGGGGCAACATGCCAAAATTAGGCAATTGTAAAATAAGTTATACATGATTTTTAGGTATTTTTGTACTAATTTAGAATCTGACTTTGTTATTTAGAGATAAAACAATTTTTTAAAATTAAAACTATTTTTAAAATAATAATTTTAAAATAAAATTTCATTAAAAATAACTGATTTATATAAAACAATGAACATTTACATAATTGTAGACATCGAGTAAGAACATTTTAAATCAACGACCAAAACATTGAAACTTACGCCCTTTGCCAGGAACAAAGAGTTGAGGCGTTGGAGTTGGGGCGAAAGGATTTTTTATTCCATCCAAAATAGCAAGAGTAAGCTGTTCAATGGAAAAGAGGAGATCCGCTTTGTACCCACAAACATCCGTCAACCCCTTCCCTTCTGCTTGCTGCTCCAGTACATAATTGAAAATCTTCCCGTTGAAGAAGAGCCAGGGACAGAAGAGTTGGAAAGGGATAGGAGCACCGCAGGCATCATTGGCAAGAAGGGCCATTTCCACACCTTCCATCAGTACGTGCGACAAGTGGACACCACGCATTGTTAAATTAGTCACCTGTAGAAATTAACGTGTGGGAAACAATAACGTTAGTATGTAATTATAAAAGGGATTAACGAAGCTACTGATGAGCTAATACTTCATGGCTGATATTTTATAGTGAATACCTCAATATCCTGTGCTAAGTTCGCATCCGTCATGTCCTGAATAAAAGCTTGTGCTACAAATGCGTCCAGTTCCGGCTTCCTAATTAGCTTCTTCTCTGACTGCAGAATATACCTGAGGACTGCAGCCAAAATCACCATCTGCTGAGGAACTGAGTCTGGATCTACTATAGATCGGTTTTCGGATTTCATTAAGGATAAAAATGCACGAATCCGCTTGTTCTTACAGTCTTCACCGTCACTGCAAAAATTAAATAAATTGTTTTTTAAATTATTAAAACTAAAATCTCCAGTGTTAAACATGTATGTATAATTAAATGTTGAGATTATAAAATAATCAAATATTAGATTTAGATAGACTAACCCCAGCCATAATTTCTCGACGGTAGGAATGGGCCATCCAACTTCCACAGCATTCACAACCTGATTCTTGACAGATTTGGATCGAGTACAGTAGTAAGTTTCTTTGACTTGAATCAATGGTGGCTTCTCCCCACTTTGTTTAGCCAGGAAATGAATGTGATGGAGGTTGAAGAGAATAGCGTACACCCTCTGACGAAGCGGACGGAATAGCTCATGAGCTCTCGGCACATCCGAACTCACAGGGCGAATATCTTCGATGAGTAGCGGCAAACGTACTTCTTTCTGTATAGCGGAATATAACATTTACAAAATTAATAATAAATCTCATGTACAGAAGCAACAGCTTTAAAACTATAGCCAGACTGCAGAAGTAAATCTGGTAAAATAATAATTAAATGTATAATTATTTGTTATCAAGAAGGTTAATTCACCTGTTTCATAATTTGACAAATGTATGGCGACATCACACCAGCTCTGTGTCGGCTGCTGGCTACTTCTTCCACTTGGGCATTGACTCGATATGCCAGTTTAGCAACAGCTGACAAAATATTATATATTTGTGTAAAAAGCAAATTTCTTAAAAGTCTTACTATTTATACAGAAATTTGAATACCAAATTCACAATGTAAAAATTAATCCAAGTGTATGGAGGTCAAAATTTAATTACCCGATTGGGGCTTCTCCTCAACAGCATTAGCAGATCCGTTTGTAAGAACAGTGACTGAATTTCCCGGTTTTTCTCCTTGTTGTTGACACTCTTGCTCCGTAGGTTCGGAGGATTTGGAAGCATCCTGTGGACGACAATAATTTATTATTAATAAAAATTTAAATTATAAATTATTTTGGCTAAAGATTTTTTGGACATGAAAATCAAGCATTTAATATGGATGTTTACTACTGTTGAATGATTTAAATTTCAACCTCGGGTTTCTTTTCCGCCGTCGTGTTTTTGTTGGGTTGGTTCTTTTGGACCTTTTCCTTCTTGGGCTTCTTTGCTCTGGCTTTATTATTAACAGCGGATGGTGACTTAACATCCTGGTAATACTGAAGGCACTTGACAACCTTCGAGGCAAGCACCTGGCTTTTCTCCTTTTCCTCCTCTGACTCAGAATCCTCAGACTTTACAGACTTTGCAACCACAAGGGCAGCAATTTTATCAGCATCTTTACTCTCTAGCTCGCGGGTGAATTGGGCTACTTTTTCTATCACAGTTCCCTAAGAATAAATGCATAAAAAATATTTTTATCTCGTAAACAAACACCACGACTAATTAAAAATACTTAAAATTAGATTTTAATTCCCAACCCATAAACAATTTAATTTTCAGTATTTTAGTTTTACAGAAAATATCCTGCAATACTATTTGGATTGTTTTCAGGAATAGCCAAAAGGAAGAATCGGTTCTCTTCTTCGTTAAAAAAGTAAGATTTTTATTTCTTTACATACCTTCGACTGGCCAGTCTCCACTCCGAGAGAAATATAAAACTCTTTGAGATCCCCTTCCGTTAGAATATGATTGCCCAATAGAGCACTAAATATAAATATACGTTCTTTGGGCACGTTCAAAGTCTCGTAAACTTTTTTCAGTTTTAATTCTACAGTCTCAAGGGAGCCCTGGAAATAGTCAAAATAATAGTTATTAATGACCCCTTAATATTAAAAAAAACATTGTAATTAGTCCAAGGCTGAAAATCGGAATCCGAATTGCACAATGCCCCGAAAATTTTAACTCCTATTATAAACTTAACGACTGTTTTTTAAAATAAATGTTAAATATCGGACAACAGAGCGATCATTTTAGTACCGGAATTCAAAATTCTTTTTGAATTCGGATACATACAATGGCTGAAAAATTGGTTTAAAGTCAAGAATCGGAATTGGAATCTGAATCGGAAAATTTTTTCAAATATTTGAAAATTTGTGCGATTACAACAAACCTCCCTGTCAAATATTTTCTGTATCTCAAAGAATAAAAAGAATCCGTATTTGATACCGTAACAGCCTTGGTAATTACACATTATAAAAGTTAATTTGGCAATAATCACATATAATATTATACCTTTAAGGTACAACAATTTAATAAATTAAATACCTTAAAGGTCAGTTTAAGTTTTTGAGCAGAGAAATAGCGATGGGACTCAATGAGGAGGTATTCAGAATTATCCGCAACGATTCCATGGAACTTGTTTCTTTGGCAAAAGCGAACAATATCCTTGTGATGATCGTCCAGAGTGCACATCTGCAAGATAGAGTAATAGCACAGAAATGATAAATAACGATGATATCAAAATCTCCGCAGAAAGAAAAAGAACTGACGAAATAGGAAATTATTGATAAATTGCATAACATTTATCATACATACAATACATAAATCATTCTACATTACGGATTGGTGGGCTCGGTTGTACAGCCCGACGAAATACAAAAAAATCAATACGTAGTTCAGTTGCTACTTATTGGTGTTATGATAAGATCCATAATATACTCTAGACATCCTTACAACTTTCATTTGAAGCTCTCGAAATGTCTGTCTGATGGCGGATCGAAGGAAGGCAGGTGGAATCCACCAAATTTTAGGCGGTGGCTTCTTCTTCAGACTCACATGCTTGGTGATTTCTTCAAGAAAGCGATATGTTTCCTCGTAGCCGTAGCGAGAATTCCCTCCTCCCACACGATCCACCTCAGTCGTTCCATTAAAGAATATGACCAGATCTAGGTTAGAACTCTGAACAACTAAGGAGAAATTTCGCAGGAACTGTTCCATCTTGTCCCACTGGCCCCCGCAAACCCAGTCTATAAGTATAAAAACCATTCACAATCAGAAATCAAAATTCGATTACAAAATTCACAAATGTAATAATAAATCGAATGTTTGATATAGGAAATCTATTTAAACCATAATAAATCGATGCTATAGAATTTTACAAAGTTTTTGAATCGAATTTATTCAATAATAGCATAATACCAGGATAATAGCCTCCGTAGAGACGATCCAAGCAGCACTCTCCATCCACAACTAATTTCAGCGGACCTTCCCGTTTCGTCCGCTCTTTAGCCAACTGAAGGAGATCAACTAGAGCTGCGGCGTCCGGGATACTCTGGACGATATGGGACTAAAAAGGAGATCAAAGAGATTGATTATTAAAAATAATTAAATATAACTTTCATGTTATTTTTCTTCATGTAACTTTTCATGTTAACATCCCCAGATTTCTTATAAAATACTTTACTTAAAGACACATTTATTAACCCCCAAACTTAAATTGCAAGATCCACGTCCTCTTATTTCTCAACTATATTTTAAAAACGCTTTAATATTCCATAATAATACTATATAATTATTTATTATCATTATTAATAATTAATAACTGAAGCAATAAATATTATGAATTTATTAGAATTGTAAACCTTTAATTTTAATTCTATTCTTTGTAATTTATTCTCCACATACCTGCAAGTCCGATAGTCCCATGATGGATTATAGATTATCTCGTAAAAATAATCCGTAAAGTTTTCACAATTAAATGTAAAAATAATAATAATAATTTTCAAGTCTTGGTAATTAAATTTATAATAACAATAATATTAACAGCACACGCGGAAACGTCCTTCAGGATCCTCTTGTACAAAATTACTATTTTTAGGTATAAATAATTATTTGTTTGTATATGTAGCCACAAGCCTGTGAAATAGAAAAAGAAATCGATCAGCATCTTATTCATACAAACAAAATATTTAAATTAATATCAATCATCGATCTTGATTTGATTGTTTATATCTATGTCATCATCAACAAAAACAATCAAAAAATAAAAAAACCGGTCAAAAAGCCGGTGGCATTGTCGACTCGACGGATGTAAAAATCTTTCTCTCTGGGGATGAACTTTATTTTTAAATTCATCATATTTACCATAGATAATTTGTTTGCATCTTTTATATTAATAATTACAACATTCCTGGAAATTACCAATAATTATTTCTACATCCGCCGACTTATAATTATACAAAATAACATTAAAAACAGTATACTAAAGGATGGATTACGGGGGATAAAAATTATTTATTCCTCAAATGCGGACAAATTTACTTACAGCTTATTTTCGGTTTTAGAGATTTTAACTTAATAAATTATAATTATGATTTACGGAATGAGCCCAGAAAATAGAAGATTTTTTAAATGTAAATTAATAAATAATGACCTTTTAATTAAAATGCCGTGCCTTGCCCTTCGTCAGTGCTCCGAAACAATCTCTCCGTCTCTGTCCCTTTATCCGTATGCACTGTGCTGGGTTGGTGATTTCTTTGAAGCTGGACAAGAAATAAAATATAAAATATAATACGAATGGCAAAAATCCTCCTTTTCGGCGACGATTCTTCTGTGGATGATATATGGGTTTTTGTATAGGCAGGACATGCACATGCGAGGTTTTAAAGGGACATTTGATGGAAGAAGATTTGGCATGCATGCGGCTGCGGCATGAGTTAAAAAATTCTTGTTCCTGCGGACGCACCGCAGTTTTACTGCCAAGGCATAGATGCCGGCTGTGGCTGCAATGCCGGAATTTGCTTTCCTTCGTCGATTATCCATGTTTCAGATCAGGTGCAATTATTTTTGTATTTAATTTTGCAGTTATCTTTGTATTTATTTTTGCATTTAATTTTGCAGTTACTTTTGTATTTATTTTTGCATTTAATTTTGCAGTTACTTTTGTATTTATTTTTGCATTTAATTTTGCAGTTATTTTTGTATTTAATTTTGCAGTTATTTTTGTATTTATTTTTGCATTTAATTCTGCAGTTATTTTTGTATTTAATTTTTGTATTTAATTCTGCAGTTATTTTTGTATTTAATTTTTGTATTTAATTTTTGTATTTAATTTTTGTATTTAATTTTTGTATTTAATTTTTGTAT
>JAQGAK010001624.1:0-28942 GCA_034696945.1 Lipothrix lubbocki | reverse complement strand
AAATTTTATACAAAATTTTATACAAAATTTTATACAAAATTTTATACAAAATTTTATACAAAATTTTATACAAAATTAATACAAAATTAATACAAAATTAAATACAAAATTAAACACAAAATTAACACAAAATTAATACAAAATTAAATACAAAATTAATACAAAAAGGGGCTACGGAAGACAAGCAAAATCGTTTAACACGCTAAAAAGCGACGTAGTATTATCTCGCCCAAGGTGAATTAGCGTATTGCGTAAGTAATAATAATAATACTAAATTGTTGTTTTGAAGTTGTAAAGAGCAGGAGCTGGCGGATAGTTAGTTATTTAGTTATCATCGTGAGCCATCAATACTTAATACCCTGAGAATTTACTTATGAACGTTTTTCCCTTGTTGTTGTTGTTGCTGTCGCCGTCGTCATTGTCATCATCATCATCTCTTATACGCAGCAGAAGGCGGAGAAGCAAAGCAAAAGCAGGAGAGAAGCGGCGGAGACGACAGAGAAGTCGACATTTTTTTGATTCGACGACCGTTACTCTATGACTTACCCTCTTCCTCTGAGCCCTGACGTCATTTCATTGGAAGGCGGAAAGTTTGAAATTATTTGAGGTCGAGGAAGATCAGGTGAGGTCACCGAACTTGAGAGTTTTTTGAATTTGTGATTTACCAATTTATTTTATTTAGTCTTGAATTCCAAATATTTTTATTTTCCTCTAGAAATAATTCCCACTTTGAAAAATCATCAAGGACTCCTCCATCTGGTAAATGACGTTGTAGGCACTATTGTGGCCATTGCGGGCGCAGTAAATATTATTTTACCAATTTGTCATCATCATCAAATCCATTGAAGTTTAGATACTTACGTAAGTTTCTCACAATTTTTAAATCTGGAATCAGAATTTTGCAATCACGGAATAAATCGAATATTCTTGTTTTCATTTGGTTTTGGGGTGGGGACGGCTGAGAGTCCGGGATATTACATCATATTTGTAATATTATATGTACTTATTGCTTTGTATAGCAATGTTTTATAGATGTTAATTTGTTGTTTTAATTTGTTAAATATTTCAGAAATAGTAATAACATTACCTATTAATAGCGAAAATATGGGATTCATTTTGAAGATTTTTACGTCCCGATTTTTAGTTTATTATTTTGAGGCGTGAAAACCCTTGAGATGCGACAATCGTGACTGTGAGGCCTCTGGGGGTTCTTCGTTGTGATTTAATTTCTGGCTTGGGAATTATAATATCTGGCTTGTGTATTCATGTATTGGCGTGTGAATTAACGCAGGAAACACGATTGTGAGCTTTGTGTTTACACCGAGAGTAATGATTCATAAGCACGGGCAGCTTAACAAGTTCTGATTTCAAGTTCATCTGACAAGATTTCAATTTTCAATATCCGTTCAATATTTCAATATTTAAGTTCGATATTGATATGTGATGAGTCCATCTGATGGTCGAATTTGATGAGTGTTTCTGAAGGAGTAACAAACTTGTTCAGATATTGTTGGTAATATTTGTTGCTTGTGTATATTCCAGCATTGGAGATGCCACTTTTTGGTAAGTCCCAAAAGAATCCGGCGGAGGTTGTGAAAGCTTTAAAGGAAGCTGTAACAGCCTTGGAGCGGGGGGAGAAGAAAGCGGAGAAGGCACAAGAAGAGGTGACAAAGCAACTGGGAGCTGTGAAAGGTATTCTTTTCGGATCGGCAGATACGGAGCAGCAGACTGAGATATTGGTGGCACAGTTGTCCCAAGAGCTTTACAACACCAACCTTCTTCTCATCCTCATTAACAATTTGTCAAGAATTGAATTTGAGGTTTGAAAAATCATTGTTTTTACAAATTCACCGTTGTTAAATTCTCAGTGTAACGTTACGTTCATAATGGATTCCTGTTGTATCATATCACAGGGCAAGAAAGATGTTGCTCAGATATTTAACAATATACTGAGGAGACACATAGGTCAGCGGTCACCCACCGTAGAGTACATTTGCACGAAACCCGAAATTCTGTTTACCCTTATATCAGGGTAAGTTTATAAGATTGAATATTTAATTGCTCTTACGTATATATTAGGAATCTACATATGTGGTATAATATGTACTAATTACAATGCAGGTATGAACACCAAGAAGTAGCTCTGAATTGTGGAACAATGCTACGCGAATGTGCCAGATATGAAGCCTTGGCCAAAATTATTCTCTACTCAAATGACTTTTATAAGTTTTTCGAATATGTTGAAGTCTCAACTTTTGACATTGCCTCCGATGCCTTCTCTACATTCAAGGTTGGTATTTATTTAATTCGCTTAACTATATTTAAAGTATCTGTACAACTAAATTGTTTTGATTTTTAATTATGTTCTGCTGATGGCCACTAATTTGTTTCTAATCTGTCAACTCTTTGTTACTCGTGTCATAGGAACTGTTGACTAGGCATAAATTGCTTAGTGCTGAATTTTTGGAAGCGAACTACGACAAAGTTTTTACGCATTACCAACAGCTTCTGAATTCAGAAAACTATGTTACCCGCCGTCAGAGTCTTAAATTGCTGGGCGAATTGCTGCTTGATCGGCACAATTTCACGGTAAATGTTTAAAACAATTCACTGCCCAACATTCATTTTCCAGTGTTTTTATTTTTACAATTGTCATGACTTAAAAATCTTGTTTTCAGGTGATGACAAGATACATTTCCAATCCGGACAATTTAAAGCTAATGATGAACATGCTGAAGGAAAAGTCAAGAAATATTCAATTTGAAGCCTTCCACGTTTTCAAAGTAAGTCTTTGTCAGCTATTCAGGTTGACGTTAGGTTGTCATATTGGTATCCAGTGTGTTCATATAATATGGAATATTTTCTGAATAGGTTTTTGTCGCCAACCCGAACAAACCGAAGCCGATTCTGGACATTTTATTACGAAATCAGGAGAAGCTTGTCGATTTTCTAACGAAGTTTCACGAGGACCGATCCGAAGACGAGCAATTTAACGATGAGAAAGCCTACCTTATCAAACAAATCAAGGAGCTTAAACCACTCCCTGATCAGTAGCTGCTTGTTACATCTCCGTCGATACCCCCATAGGTTCTTTTGAATTCTTTGTTTTCACGGTTCTAGCCTGGAAGTACTGTAAGAAATCCATGATGTAAAATATCAAATAACCAAACTATAATAGCTCAGATTCCAAGTGCATACCATAGAAATTATTATTCCATAAAATACCTTCCGCCACACCCTGCAGATTTGCGCGTAAGAAAGAAATGTTTGTGCGTTACACGAGAAATATTAAATTTCACATATAATCTGCATGTATAGTTAACATGCCTTCTACATCAACATGTCAAAAAAAATTTGATACACCTTGTATTGTAAGTTGCTTTGCATTTCTCCAACTCGCGAGATGCAGTATGTCCAAGATACAAATAGGGGTACTGTGAAATGTGTACAACATAGTACGATTAGCTACAATAATGTTTTTTATAACTGAAAAGCATGATTTTCACGCGACCAAATGCTTGTGTTTGTTTTTGAAGCTAATTAGGAATGATGAGGGTTTAAAAGTGACTCAGATGTGGAAGTTCATGAATACTGACATCATAATAACACTTATGAAACAACACCTTATATTTGGTATTCACCAACTTCAAGTGCACTAAGCAACCAATTAATTGGTGCAGGTAGAAATATTCTGTACTACGCAAACCATTTTATTTTGTGTACATTTTGGTATTTATAAGTTACAAAATATTTTACATTTTATTGAGTCTCGCGTTAGTGTTCTCAAATATTGTATTAATATAGTTCAGTCCATGTCAGCAGCCTTGAAACCGACTGAGGTTAATGATGTTTTGATTTTTTGCTTCACACGACTGTTCATGGGCTACGGCAGCACAATTATTACAATACTCGAGCTTGCAACCGAATGAGAACATATTATTGCAGTTTTTGTGTTGCTTAGTAATAAATTTTTCCTGGACAGTTTTACAAGCACAACTGTATTTCAAATACTTTCATCTGCTTAAATTCGACAGATTTTAATATTTTATTACCTTTTAGTAGGCAGTGCAACTGTGTAACATTTGGGGTTGTTCATATTCTGTGAGTATTAGCTTAGTAATTGCCCATTTCTGTTTTTGTGAATATCTTGAAATCAAAACGATCATTTTAAGAATGCAATCACTATTTTTTCAGAATTTTACTCACCAAAAAACCACTACCAATACATGATTCGTGGCTCTACAGGTTGAATTATACTCCATTATTTACTGTATTGTTGTAGTTCGCTACCAACATATCTTGTTGTTTTGTTTACATTTAAAGAAAATTATTAATTACTCATTAGTACTTAAAGTACCTACCTAAGGATCATAGCATACCATTCCAAAAAATTTAAATGTATACATTTGATGTATTGTATTTGTTACCCATGATATGATGCACTACAGCATGATTATTAGGTAAATAAAAATTAACACATGACGTAAATATTGCAGAGGTAAACCAGGGAAGATCGAGTTGGAATTTCAGATTGGTTTGTGTAATTAAATAAATAGTTAACCATTTTAATTAAACAGAAGTTCAATATTATGTGCTCCTGATAAGTAGCAAGGCTACTATATTATGTAATCCGTTTTCAAAAAGTCGAAATTGCTGAATCGTGGGCATTGAGAATTCATGGTTACGCCCCTCCCAAGAAAAAGTAGCGAAAATATATTACCTATTTGTTGTCGATTCTAGGATATTAGTGGTTTAATTGATACTATAATGAATTAATTTCACAAGTGTTGTATATTAATGTATAATAGTCACATAACTGTACGACGATAAAGAAATGTAGATAAAAATGATTAGTTATTGAAAATGAATGAAGAAATATATATATATATATATCTATATAAATTATTACTAAAAATTGATTTGTAATCTAGTGGGATAATCGGTAGATTTGGATGCCAGAGTAATGATAATATTCAGAAAAATTTGTCGTTACTGTTCGTAAGTAAATATATCTCATCTATACATTCAAGAACAAGAATATTATTTTAAGATTGGCTAATTTCATCACTATGATTTGAATAACAGCGTTGTACAGAAAAGTATGTTAAGTTTTAATTTATAATAACTCCGTGTTATACGAGTAACCACTCCATGTTAAAACGCTTTAGCCTCTAGCATAAAACGATTCTATGATGGAGGATCTTAACATAGTTGTGAAAATGTGTTAAGTACTACATGGAAAGCAAAAAATATTATTTTGTCAATCAATAATATCGATTCATATTCGTAATAGTACAGAATCGTAATTTAACCTGAGGGAGAGAATTTAAACTATCAGATTGATTAGACCATTTTAACACTAGCATGTAAGGAATATTAATAACATTCGATTGTTGTTTCAGAAATTTTTCGGTTTTAAAATTTCCCATAATGTTTGTAAAATTGAAAATGAATCGAGGAAATAAGAAAATATTTTAGTTTTGAAATCTACAAACAGTAATACGAGCATCAAAAACTTTTCTTGCATATGCATTCGCTTTTATCAAGGTATACCTTACACTTGCCGACATGAAATAGATCGTGCTGTACTGAGGAACATTTTACAGCTATTGTTCGTCACACGCCCCTTGCAGACGGCAGACAGTTCACACATTTATGGAAAAAAACATCACAAAATTCGCAAACAAGATTAGTACTTTATTCTGTGCATTCTGTCATGAACAGATACAATAATCAGAGATAAATGTCAGATCTCGCTACTTAAATAATATTTTCCAACAAACTTATTAATTCATTGAAGAAATGCTTTTACCTGATTTGTTATCGGCTTTTATATCTCTTCTAAAGTGCGTATTTTAATTTTTTTCAAGCTATAAATTTACGAAGAAAAGAAAGAAAACATTAATTGATACTTAATAATGTATGTGAATCAAATATTTATGGTATGCCCATCTCATCCCATAATTTCGTAAAGAACTCGTCTACATCAGTTAATGCCGGATCATTAGTTATCTCTGTAATGAAATAAGAACAAAAATACATATTAGTCGACATGATCGTAATTTCAAGGACTATGTTAAACAGGAAGAAATGATTGAAAACACAAACCTAGAATGTCAAAAAACTCAGCGAAACTTTTCGCTGTCAGAAGTTTTTGCTGGTAAGTGTTTAACAACTGACTAGTGGATTTTACAAGTGGTTCATCATTTTTACGAATAAAATCCGCAAGCATAGAAGGCCATTCTCCAGTTCCAACTACGTCCTGTTAATAACCAACAACAAAATTCCGTTTATCGATTAAGGTCAAGTTATGGATTATGTGGTCTTTAGTAATGTAACAAATGGCATGAATATAAATATTGACTTTCAACCAAGACGCAAAATTTTTTAAAAAGTGCGATAAATACTACTTCATTGAGCAACGAAGTACTGCACACTAACCTTGAAAACGATTGAGTACAGGCCATGAATGACACTTAGAAAAATAAGGCCGGGACGAAAGTGTTCAAATCCAGCCGTACGGTTCTTTTTAGAACGAACTCCACACATTCCCATTACTCGCTTAAGCCAATGAATTCGATTTTGCAACCACCTTGGAGAAAAAATCAGTTTGTCCTTTAGTTCTTTGTTAATACAATAATTTCTTTTTCTTCAGAGAATATACGCGTTTTTCAGACACACTTACTTCTCTAAGTTATTGACCGTTAACGACACAACTAAATGATAGTAAACACCATCAACAGAGTACGCATCTTCTTTCCACAAGTGAGGAATCAGAAATAGAAATATTTCGACGTTTCTACTCTCCTTAGTGGCAGCTCTAGTAGTATTTAGAACATATAAAGCCGTGTGAACCAAATAAGGAATTAAATGCATATTTGATTCGGGGCCCCCTCCACCAGTATCTTCATGAAAAGTCTTCTCCTCAGCAAATCGAAGCAGTAGTAGTTTAATGTCGTGAATTCCTGATGCAAACCCAACGTCTCTACTTGCAGTTGCCTCTGCAATTTTTTCCAAAGAGTTTAATTATAACTTTTCTAAACGACATAGTCATACAATACGTACAGGAGCATAATATCTCATGTTTTTTATACCTTGTAAATAAGCGTTGTGACGGGCCAAACAGGCAGCGAAGGCTGATTCTGGAACTTGTTGTCCCCATAAAGGTATCAAACCATTACATCTTGTGTTGGCATTTTGAAGTGAGGCAGATTCCCATTCATCCCTCGAACGAGCAAGTCTGATCGCGGCCATATGACAATCAACATGAACAACATTGAAATGGGAAACTGTACAGTATCCGTACGTTTTGCGACTCTTCAGCTCATTTTCCTCCAATAGGCATCGCTTACTGAACGTGTAAATACCCAAAACTTTAGTTGGTTGATATTTGTAGCCTTCCCTACAGATTACACATATGAGCCCTGTCTCTTCTGCCAGTTCTTCCATTTGTTCCAACATCGTGGATACAGCAGCCGTGACTTGACCTTTATCATTGGTTTTCATTCCCATTGTGCTTAACTGTCTCTGACGCATAGCCATCGCCATTCTCTTCTTCTCTTCGCGGGTAGCTCGTCTTGCTCCTTCGACCTCTTTCCATATCTTTCATTTACATAATCAAGATTAAAAAACTATGGCTCCTTATGTACTTCCTCTGAAAATATTCTTGTTAAGTGACAATGAATTACCTTATCATGTGACCTTAATGCTTCTAGTGCATTTTCTGCCAAAGACCCAACGTGCTCGTCCGACGACACCTGTTCCAACTGATGTATGACGTAAATTGAATCTTCCATCGCTTCCTAAATATAAAAATGAGAACTTGTCTTTCATAAAGGAATTTGTCACCACATCTTATTTGCGGAGTAAAATAAATTACTTGAGTTGGTGCATGATTGGCAGCGAAACCAGCTAATAATCTTAATACATATTTGAGAGAAGGCTTCGACACCATTTCTTTCCATTCATCAGAATCTGGTCGTCCCATTGGTGGTTTTAGACTAGGTGCAAGCAATCTAACGTATTCAAGGCATAATTCTACTGCCTGCCGTTCTATCGCTAAATCTTTGAAGGATGAACCGAAGGAACCCGTTTGAATGTTTGATACGAGAGTGCACATTTGTTCCAGCTGCAAGAATGATGGCAAACAAATCCGTTATATTTTTTACTTGACGTGTAGCAAACATTAAATGGGAACTATACTGGTTAAATAAAGACTTCAGCATTCTCACAAAAAATTTGAAAGAATAACAAAAGTAACCTTCGTGGCGAAGTCTGAATTGGGATCGTTATCAAAATGGAAAAAGTTCCAGCATTCTGAATAACTTTCAAAAATCTCCATCATTTTGTCCTTATCAGTGTACGTCAAGCATGCCAAAACTTTCAGGTAGGTCGTCATAGTATTGGGCTTATTTTTTAGCTTGCACGTGAGTTTCAACAAGCTTTGAACATCTTCAAGAGATCCTCGCGACTTTGCAAACTTTTTGAAAGCTACTTCATCCAAGGCACAAGCGTCGCTCAAAATGGTATCGAGTATCTGTAACCCCAGAATTATATCGTATTTACAACAAGTGATAATTTACAACAATTATACTTTAATCGATCACATTTGTATGTGCGGAATTCTGACCTCCAGGACTTGATCAGTCAGGTGAACCACACCAGATGAACCTTGAATACAGGTTAGTTCATGCTGCAAACAAAGTCTTAAAATAGGCAAGAGAATTTGGACAGTGTTCAAGTCTGGATTGACTAAGGCGTAGCGACCCAATTTAATTTTCGAGGAATAGCCCAGAAGTTTCAAAATAACGGCAATAAGTGGTTTAGCCCGAGACATCAAGAACTGCTGACTCAATAAGTTTTCAAGCGAATTCAAAACAACCTGAAATCAATTACAATATGTGAATTAAGCCAACCTAATGAAAATGCTTATACAATAAACATCGGTCATCAGGCTACCTGTAACCCTCCACAGTCAACGAGTACATTAGCCAATTTATACGTGGCTTCATTATCTTCCGGACCATCCGCAGGGGAAGCAAAAGATTCAACAAATTCCTCTGTAGCGTCTCCTAAAAGACCACGCATCCTGTAAACTATCCGCATTGGTTCTATTTGACCATTAGTGGGCAGCCAAATTCGTTTATAGACCTAATGAAAATACCCGAAAATATATTACACCAAGCAATTGAATTGATAAAAATAAATAAGGGTATAGTTTCAATTGAAGAAAGTTACCTCTTTCACAGGCAGATCCAATGATATTATTTTATTATTGACTAACAACTCCATTCCATTATCATCCTCTAGAAGTGCGACCAATTCGCAATCCGTGCAAATTTTGTTCTTAATATCCCGCATCAAAGGACCAATACCGGTTTCATTACTACTGTACGGATTACCCAACATACGACCTTGTAGAAAATCTTCCTGTTGCGGATCCTTGTCCAAGCTTACGAAAAATTCAGCCACTTCATTCTCCTCGTGGACAATTAATGAACATAAACGTTCAAACACAAATACAGGAGTAGTCAGGTCATCCTTGGGACATTTTTTCAGGGTTTCAACACAAACAGTCATAAAGATCTTAGTTTCCTCTTCAGTACCAGACGTAATCTCTTCAAGTAGTTGTAATAAGATTTCTTGTGCCTCTTCAATCGGTCTTGTTCTATGCAACTTTAACCTCTTCAGCGCTAAATATCCTCCAAGAACAGTCGACAGCAAAGATACACGTTTATTTCGTCTAACGGAAGGAATAGCTAAAGCTGACAGTAAACGCGATAATTCCCAAACAGCGATTCCTAATAAGTATAAACAAACATTCCTTGAAAATGTTCATTACTGGATTAACAATTTTCAGAATATACCTTGATTACAAAATATACCTTGAGAGAGATCAGAGTGCAATGTTACAGCTTCCAAATAATGCAATTTGTCTATGTGTTCATCCAGTAATTTACACACGATGTTTAAAGCACCTTTAGCATTCAAAAACGCGGAATATTCGGCAGGAGTAGCTAGATCGCGGTACAGCTCCATAAATTCCCGACAAGACTCACCATTAGAGGGCAAATCGTTCATAAAATTAGTCAGTAGCTCCATAATCTACCAAATAACACTTCAAATTAGGAATCCGTAGGATGATTACATATTACTATGCATTACGGTTTCGCAACTAACCTTCAGTCTTCTTTGTGGAATTTGGGACAAATCCTTGAGTAACGCTGCAGTCACTGTTCGAGTCTGGACAGAACCGGAGCAGAAAATGAGCTTTTTAATCCAAATAAAATCGGAATCAAATTTTAATGTTGGATTTGATTCCATCTTGAAAAACCTGTCCAGCCAAATCCGACCGTAGGTGTTGATAAGATATGATTTTCTCTGATCTTCATGCCCTACTTTCTTTCTCTCCGCGGCTAGTAAAGCTTGAATTAATGCCTCGTCCTGACTACTTTTCTTGGATTTTATATCCTTTTTTGTGTCTTTTGCAGAATCAGCTGATGAATTACACGAGTCTGGTTTGTCTTCACTTTTAGTTTTTGGGAGCCGCTTTTTCCATTTTTCAAAGGAGAAGTTTTCATCGCCGCTCATCCAAGCTTCCAAATTTACAGTCACACCTTCAACTGGGGCAACTGTAGTCTTTTCTTTTTCCTGTTGAGACGACATCAAAAAATCGTTAACAATGTCAACAAAAGTATAACTGCAATGAATATAAACAAATGATATACCCCGCTTGTTGCTCGGATAAAATTCTGAATAATTTTTAGGCAAGGTAATAACCCTGTTTCAGTAACAGTTGGGTCCCGCAGTCTCCTAATGGCATGGGTAAATATTCCCATCAAACTTCGAAGCTTGATTTCCCAGCAAGAATCGTACATTTGAAGTAGAGAAGCCAGTAACGAAATCTCCTCCGAAGTTTCAAAACTTACATCCGACCATGTCTCTTTATTTAAAGCCGCCATTACCCTGTGTAATTCAAATGAGAAGTTTAGAAAAAACTGCACCTCAAAAATCTTAAATATTAAATCAATTAATTTACCTTGAGGTTATCATGTCCGTTAACTGAATCGTTGCCAAGGAATCATCCTTGACGAAGAAGCAGAGTGCATTTTTAACCTGTTCTTTCAGTGCTGTCGAGCCAGCTGATTGCGACAACCGTAGAAGAAAGCTTAAGAAGTAGGGATCAAAAGGGTCTCGAGGACTTCCAGCAGTAATCAATGCTTGCAGTAACTTCAATGAGAGAGTGATACTTGAAGCCATGCAACCATAGCAACGTCCTAAATAACAATACCTTTTATGATAAACATGTGTCATGTGAATGAACAACTTCAACTAATGCTATGTTTACTAACGATAAGTCACGTTGTCCATGGTATCAAAGGCATATGACGTAGGGTCAAGTTTCAGCATCTCCTTTCGGTAAGCTGATACTTTCTGTGGATATCAGCAAAACCAAACAGAGTAAGCAATTACGTTTTCATACAAACAATTTATACTGCGTTCAGTAAATAAATAATAGGTTACCCTCATGAGGCGATTCAATTCTTCGTAAGAATTTTTACAGTCGATTGCATAGCAATAAGCCAGGTTATGAACGTTTTTCAATACTAAGGACGATGAACCCCCTAGTGCTGCTCCAGAATTCAGAACTTGGGAAGCTCCACCAGCAACACCGGTAATTGCTGACGTATTCACACTCCCATTATTATTGACTGCTGCTATTTGGATGTTATTGTTCAGTGCATTGGCAACTACAATATTTCAGAAAAATTCGATTAGTGCGGCCTATGATTTCTAAATGTTTGTAGATGAATATAGTGAATAAGGAGTGATAAATACGTGATTCTGTTTCTGTTTGAAATCTAAATGTATAGCAACTACAAATAATCAAGGTACAATAGTAGTTGATATGTTTTAGAACTAATCAAAGTTTTAAAATATGATGTTAATGTCATATTTCATTGTCACTTACCAGCTGCCACTGCAGCATATGATTGTGGTGGTTGAATGTTTCCTAAAGTGATCCCTGCTGAGCTCGTAGGCGCACTACTTAATGATGTTCCAGATGATGAAACACCAGCCATTGATCTTCGTTCTTTAATTGACTGAAGCATTGTCTATTTTCAAATAGATACAAAACAACTTCTTTCAGTATCAATAAATTGAAAACATTACATTAATAGTTTCATCAGGTAGTTGTTATAAAAACAATATAAGCAATTTCACCTCAAGACATCCTTTCATCTGCTGCTGCTGTTTGTAGGTCTGATCTGCTTTTTCAAGTAAAGTACTGACAGCATTCTCCGCCTTCTTGTGATCTTCTTCATTTTCTAATCACATATATATTTGTTAGTAACAACCGCGCAAGAAACTTACAAACTTGATAGAGATGCATTTATAAGCTCACCAATAGGGTCCACAGCTACTACATTTTTCGCCAAAACACTGATATCCATTTTGGCGTATTTACAAAATCCACACGAATGGCACAGGAATGGGTCTCGTTCATCATAATTGATCGCTCGACATTTATGACATTGAAATACATTCTCTCCGCAATTGGAACAAACACCTGGCTGTGCAGGCACGGATGCTGAACACCGTGGACATTGTAAAGTTTCAGAAGTCGCCTGAACGTTTTCGTAGAATTCCAAAAATTCCAACATAATATTGGCTGCCGTAATTGGAACGCTAAAATCTAACTTAATTTCAGTCTGGGATGGGCTTAAAACAACTCTACGAGCCATTTGCCATAGGTTAGGTTTGTTTTTGAGTTCCACAATTGGAAGGTTCTTGGGCGAATAATACACAACCATATTCTTGATCATTCTAGCCTTCTTCACCTCTGTCAAGCGAATACTCAACCTTATCACGCTCAAAGTGGAAGCTAATTTGAATATTTGGCTACTGGCTGTAAATTTTGCATCTGCTTTAATCGTCGCTAATTTCTGTGTTGTGTACGGCTTGTCAATATTGTAACACACTTCACAAGGTTCAGATTCGAGATAAAATCCTTCAACAGAAACGAAAGGCACAAGTGAAGAGTATATGAGAGCGTTTGGATGAGCTAATAACGCATTCCCCTGAGATTCGATAGAATTGATGCAGTAGCTCACTTGCTGTCGAAGCTGAAACATTAGACAGCATAAAGTTTTAATTGAATGATACTCCATTTTTACATATAACCAATGACCCTAGCATTAATTTATTTATAAACTAAAATACACAAAAACTTACGTCGGTTGATTTTAGGTGATCATTATTGAGAGTAGCATAACCGAGAATGTCCACAAACTGAGCGCCTCGAATACCTGCTGCAGGAACAAATGGCCAAAGTTCCCAAATAGCATTTACGAGTTTCAGCTGGTGCGCACAATCAGACGTCAAAAACACCCCAAGAAGAAGTGAATGAGCTTGCCAACGGGTCGTTAAAACCGGATGTTCTAGTAAATATTTCTTCACAAATTCCAAAAAAGTTCGCTTCTCCACATTGTCAATGATTTGATGAGCAAGGGACTTCAAAGCTTTTTCATCTTCACTCATTTGAAGCATTGGAGATTCAATTTTGGATTCAAAAGGAACACCATCAATAGCAATTTTTAAGAGAGTTAAAATTGAAGTTGTTAAACTCTCATCAGCAGTGCAGCTCATCTAGATTACACAACATAAATACTGAACTGAACAATATCATTAATAAATATTATAATTACATAAGAGTCACCGCGACTCACCTGAATGATGAACTCTAACGCATCTTCGCTTTTACAATAAGTTTGCCAACTAGCAGACCGTTGAGTTGCAATATCAATGCATGTGTTTAAGTGTTCGACCATGGATACTAATTGGGAATATTTGAATTCCATTTTTGAAGCCTTTGCGAATCTTTCTGCATCTGAGTTCCCCTCAAATCCAATGAGGCGTTTGAATTCATTTAAATTATATTTAATATTATGCAAGTCTCGGAGTAAATGATAATTTTCTCTGGTTCCTGCAATATTTAGAAGCAATTTTCGAGCCTGCCTCCTTACAAACGGGGCATTCCTATTTTGCAACATCTCGCATAGTAGTTCTTCCCAATCCTGCAATATCAAAAACATATTTATGATCCTTTTTCCATATTCTTACCCTACATGTGAAAAAACAAAAGCTGGTAACTCACAGAATCAAATACTGCTTCTTGGCTGATGATTTTCTTAACTTGGTAGGGAAATCTTAAAGCCATTTCGGATAGTAAAAGCGGGAGTTCCTCCAGTATATCGTGACAATGACTTTTAACATATTGCTTCAAGAAGAAGGGTCCATAATCTGGGGGATTAATTGAAACTGAAGGCTTCAGTAAACTGACGGCATTATCTGCAGTTGGTTGGGTCGCGTTTATGGAACTTAAAGCACCACTGGGGTTTTCTTCTGTTTCTTGCGATCCTTTCCATGTGGAACGGAGAACATGAAGCAAGTCTTTGCAGCGAACTACCAATCCAGTCCGGTACACAATTTCAGCTGTTATGCGAGATATCCAATTATTTTCAGGCCGAATGTCTGGCTGTCGCCACCGAGACACCAGAATGCTAAGCATTCTTAGAGAGATGAGAGTGACCTCACTATTTGAATCCCTTTCCCATTCTTGATCAAGCTTGATTTTTTCCTGTAATGTTAATAAAAGAATGAAATGAGGTCCTATAAGCATTAATTTTGTTCACAAAGAGACAATGTGTCGGGGAATTTGTATTAGGCAAACCTCGAGGTTGATAACTTTCAAAAGTTGGTAAACCATATTTTCTACAGCTTGTCGCTCCTCTGTTGACGATCCGTCTAATTCAGTTATAATTACTAGAAGCACTTGCAATAATGGAATCACGGTCAATGGATTCGTACAATAGACAATTTTCTCAGAAATGACCTTCATTAAAGCTAACCGGAACGGCTTAGCGTTTAACATCAACTGATTAGACTTCAGTATATTTTCTTTGTCTGCATTTCTTCCATGTTTCGAACTATTCGCTTCTTGTCCTCCCTGGCTATCCTGGCGGTTTTTGCCATCTGAAGAAACACCTGCTTGACCAATCAATGACCCGCAACCTAGGTTCCTACCGCTAACTGAACCTCCCGCGCCAGAGCTTCCAGAACTTTCGGAACCGCCCTTAAAACACAATTACATTAAATTTATCTACTGAATAAAAATGAAAGGAGGAAATAATGGAGAGTGTTTAATATTACCGGCTCGGAATTTCGCATTGTAGAGCCTTCGGTCGCTACTGCGGAACCTTCATCATCACTCGGAGGAGGGGATGCTGTGGCGTCAGATTCAGCTCCACCCTCCACTGCTCCGTCTAAATGAAGCTGTTCAGGTTCATCCTCTGGGGGTGACATCGCTTCAGCCACATGAAGAACCTCCTGATGCATGTCCTCCAACGCTTGCAGACCTTCCTGAATACCTTGAATAGCCAATGCAGCCCCTCCAACTTGCTCTTGAAGACTAAGCGCAATCGCTAACTCCACCATGGCTTCATCCTCCGCATCGGATTGAAGATCCATACCAGGTGCCATAAATCCATCAGGTCCCATAAAAGCATCCAGCGGATTTAGCATTGGCATTTGAGGATCATTATCCTGACCTAGCATAACTATAGGCTCATCAACCTCGACCAAGGGTAAATTGGCGGGATCTATTATGTTTCTCTGCGTTCCTCCAGAAGGAGTAGCAGCTTCTCGAGGACTTTCAGCAGCAGTATCTGGCGAAGCGCAGTGTGGAGGAGACGGTCCTGGAATTGTTACACGACGCTTACGAATATTTTTAGGTCGAAGCCTCTTCGTAAATAACTGTCTGACTGGAACACTTAGATCTTTGTGAGCACTCAAGAGCATTTCAAATAACGGACGTGATAACTCTTCTACAAGTGCTATGTTTGCAGTCATTAGAGAATAAATAATATCAGCTAAGCACATAGCTATGGATTCAACCCGTTGTATACCTGGAAGAAGTCATATATGAAGCATAGAGAACGACACTAGCTCAAGAAAATACCAATTAATATAACATATTAAAGTACTGTACTAATTATCTTCCAAATGCTTACCCGGACGATCAACAGATACAATGTGAGGATTATCTGGTCGCTGGTCCACAAAGCTAATAAAAATGTGCACCAAATCGATTACGAAGCTTGTGAGATCAATGTCTAATTGTTTTCCCTTATTCCATGAGACATAATCAAATTGAATGATATGCTGGGGTCTCACAACCGCTATATTCTTCACACAGTTAACGATATGATGAAAACTTTCAGGGTCAATATCAGCAACTTTGTCCGAAGAGCGCCTCATCGTCTCAGTCATCTCATGTATTTTGTTCATACAGTTAGAAAATACAGCTTTGTCCTGTGGGGTGCAAAAATGGTAATTAAACGCCAAGAAAGCAAAATTAAGTTACCAAATTAAGTAACTGTAGCTTAAAATCACCTTGTGTTCGTAGTAAACGAATTTGTTGGCTAGGACGGTGGACATAAAACTTCGACAGGTAGCACTAATAGGAGGATAATTTTCCAAGTAGATAGATGTTACCATACTAACAGCGGAATTGAGTACATCTGTATCGGTAATTTCTTTTGAAAATAAGGTGACCGCAATCTCACACATTTCCAGAACGTTTGTTACAATCCTTTCTACGAGTTCTTCATCTTTTCGTTTTTGAGAGCCAGACACGGCGGAGCAACTCTGTGTTGTCCTCCCATTATTGTTGGATATTGCTGCATTATCGGTGCTTGGCATATTGCTGGCTTGAGTAGCAGCCATCATCTCATCCGAATCGTCCGGCCAGCCAAAACTATCTTTAGTCTTTCCATAAACTTTAACAGAGTCAACAAATGTGACACACTGAGGATCGTTTGAAGGTCCAAATGTTACGGTTATTTTTGAGTCCGCTTGGATACTCTCATCCCTAGTGAATGGTATGTCATACCAACGAGTTCGATTCAAAACTACTGTAATCGTTCGACCGAACACTTGAATGTACGTCGGTGCTCTGTTAATGTCTTGAGATCCCAGAAGAACTCTAATTCCAGTAATTACCATGCTTCCATCGTTGCAAGATACGTCCAGATTGAACCCAATAGATTTTGTGGAGACAATGTACATACCTGCAAAGTGAGTAAATATTACAACAATATAATCGCGAAGTTCAACATATACCGCACTTATTTTGAACATTCATATCTACATGCAACAAACCTACACTGATTTGTAAACACTATTCACTTTGTAAACATCAACTTGTAAACACAAGTTGGTGTTACAATTGTAAACACATGCCAGTACAATTGTAAACACTACCCTCTAACCATGTCATATTCATATTGTAACAAAAGTATACTATTTCAACGTGTTCCCCGCAGTACATAATGTCAACTTCATCATAATTAATTACTTAATGTACAAACTAATAAAAGTCATCTACAAATGTATTGTCCAAATGCCTAAAAGTTTCTTACCAGAGCTATTTAGCCTATTTCTGATTTGTGCAGGATTATAGATTTGGAGGACGTCATTGCCACCAAAATCAACATCCTGAATCGGTTGACAGTGTTCAAAGAAGTCAACTGGGAAAATTAATTTGCCATTCGAACATTTCGGAATCTGTTTTAATCTTTTACTCGATGACGCCCCTTTCTTCAACAAAGGCTTGGCAGCCATGAAATCATGATGTGGTCGAAGTCTAGGATTCAACCAAAATTCGGTGTTATCTGTAGCGTCACAGACTCTAAGGCTTCCGTCATCGCAAAGTATGAGGAGAGATGTCTTCATTTTATCTTGGCTGGCTATATGTCGGAGCGCTACGATATCCATTGGCTTGATTTTTCCTAGCATCCTTATTTCTTGTATATACGAACCCTTTTCGGTCATTAATAACACGTAAGGGGTTGAGTCTGAAAACAAAAACATAGCTTACAATACACGCATATTGCTGGAATCGGAGATGGACATGATGAATTTAATCTTACTGTATCCCATTGCAAAAATCAATCCAGGATGGCCCAATACCTCCGTCCACTGAGCTAAGCCCAAATTAGCCGGTTTACCAGTCAATTTTGGAGTAATCAATACTCCCTTTGACAGTGGATTCTTGAGTTCAAGATCATCAAGTGTTCCAACGTAGCTCTTTCCATTAGGATACGTATAAAAGAGCAACTTCAACGCATGGGAATAGTACAATGAGACTCCCTTGTTATCTAATGATGCGGAGTTGTTCTCATTAACTAACATTTCAGTATCCTGAAAGTTTAGGTCGTTTGTTACGTAGTAGTAGCCATGAGATGCAGATGTATTATCCGAAAGCTTTTCATAGAAAATTCGCCCCTCGAACGACATTATTACAATGTATCGAAATTTATCCTGTAAATCAATAACAAAATAATATTTCACAGTCCAAATAACGATTTTTTCTCCCACAATTTTTAATATTACCTGCACAACAAATGTGGCATCTCTAACTTTGCCAGATGGCAGTAGGAAATAGAAGATTGGAGATATCGTATCTCTTCCCAGATCGTAAATTTTGACAGCATCCGACGTTAATATTGCGAGTTCTGTTTGGGATCCTGGTATCCACAGTGGTTTGATTATGTGAACCTGGCTTTCCAGTTGCGGTTGAAGGACAAAATGCGAAGTTATAGCTCCTCCCGTCCCAATTACCAAAACATGACAATCCTGTATCAAAAGCAAAATGAATATTTATTTTTATGATACACCAGTCAACAAAGTTGGGAAATATATAAATATATAATTAAGTGAATGTAGCTTTTTACCTTGAGTCCACAAACAGCAATAACGTCATCCCTTAAGGAGTTGGTAGCCATGGTTAGAGCAGTGAAAGGCAATGTGAGTGTTGCTAAACGTGGTAATGTTAGTTTCTTTTTCCCAACTTCTGCCCCTGATAACAGAGCTCCCAGTTGAAGAATCGTTAATTTGCCTTTCTCTTGACTTACTGCCAAGTAATTTCTTCTGGCAGCTGGAGCAGAGAGCGCAGCTATGGTCGATCTACGCACCACTTGAGAATTGATCAGCTGACGAATAGTACTTCCCTGATCTCCATTGTATTGCATCTTGATGTTTTCAAACGCGCCTTCCTGCGACCCCAAAGTTGGAACCTGAAAATAGTGACCGATTAACATATGAAGAAAATAAGACAATAAGGAAATGTTCCTATCAATTAAAAATATCTTGAAATTTTTACACACCACTAAATCTTCTGAAGACGTAAATATTAACTGATCTCCACCGTTTCGCAATTTATCAAGTGCGCATCTAACCCTGAGATAAGCCCCGATCGGTGTCTTTAAATCTGCCAAATCATGCACAACAGGAACCAACTTATCAATTGTTTTATGTGGTATTTTAATGCTTGTCTCTTTCAGGGCCAGCATGAGTTCTTCCCAATTAAATCCCTTTGGCTGAATTTCCTTCTTATCTCGTCCGGATGTAGAATCATTAGGCCAATCCCGAGAATTTCGAAGCAAAATAGTCGCTGTTGTTAGGGCTGACTTGTCGTCAACAATTGTAGGAGATGATGCACGTCCACTATCCACAGGATCACACGAACTAAAGGGATTATAATTATTTACTGCACCGCTTCCTCCAACGTTTGTTTCAATAATTGCGGAAGATGGCACAGGCTGGGATGATGATGATGGGTTGTTGCCAGCATCATTACCAGATGTGTTTGAGCGTCGTACCAACGCCTGAAAATTCAATGACGTTCAATTCTTAAATAACTGGTAATTTAAATCCTGGATAAGTAATGACGAATAGAAATGTAATAATACGTACCAAACAGCTTCCGTCAGTCTTTGCGCCACAATCACAAAAGAAAGACCCGAATTTCGCATATGTAACATCGTGCCCCTTGTGACAAACGCGAGCACAAACAGAACACACACCAACGCCATCGGTCATATTACATGTGTGACAGTGGTACCAGTGCTGGGACATAAATTCTTTTTGCGTAATTGTGTAAGTACAAAGTCGACTATTCAAACCCTCATCATCCTGCAAATACAATAATGCATTAAAACGTTGTCCTATTTGAATAACAATTATATAAAAAAGTCTTACTGAGTCATCAGCGCCACTGTCCTCGTCGTCTCCACCGGGTTCGTCACCCATTTCCGAATCGCATAGATCAAAATTATCTTCAACTTCATTGGGCGGACTCACACTGCCTGGTGTTCCTTCCCGTTCCTTGATATCTTTACTTTCCACACGATTGTTTGCATTGATTCCGTTTCCCAAACTGTTATTACTTTGAATTACCTGCAATGCTTTAGCAATGTCGAGCATATAATCTGTTAGAATCGTCAAAGCCGTTAACCAAGGTGATTTTTCGGAATCGTCACGAACAGCCTCGCACAAATGTGTATCAAATCCATCACGCAGATCAAAGAACCATTCTGACATTTGTCGAAATAATGGGACGTGACCTTCAGGTCCGTCCATTTTTCGTGCTAGTTTAATTAAAAGTCTTAAAATATGCGGCAAGGATGCTGTAATTTCAGCACCTTTCACACCATCAGTTGTTCGGAGTGATTTCAAATTATTTTGCACAACTTCAACGGTTGAATTTAAAAGCCGGAGAATTGTTTTCCGTGTATTTTTGTCACCAATTCTGAGCATAACAGCTAAACCTCCAAGAAACTTGCATGATGCCTCCACACTTGATTCAGATTCGTAAAATTCCATACTGAACAGTTTTGATGGCAAATCGTTGACAAAAAATATGCTTCCATCGGAATCTACATTTTTCTTAAAAAAGTTTGAAATATCCTGTTGATCATACGGAGAAAGGTCGAAAATTTGCGACAAGAAACCGCAGAGTTTAGCCAGAACACCCTCATCGTTAATTTTGTATATTAATCCAATTAGAGACATGAGCATATCCCCATTATTGTCTTTGCCCATTATAATTGAAACATACTCCTGTGTGTGGGATTCAATAGTGTTGATTAGTGCCGATAAACTTTCTTCCATAAAGTTGTAGTGATTATCATCTGGGATAGCAGTTCGAAATTCTCCATCAACAACAGTATTAAGAGTCACAGTAGCAAACATTTCTATCAACACTTTCCCAAGTGGAACATCAGGTTTGGACCACATTGGCTCTATACACACACCTACAGTTTGAGCCATGAACTCTGTCACACGATCCAGCAATAACGGGTAAAGAAGTTGTTGAAGATCTTGACGTCGTGTCTGGGGCACACCGGTTTTCTTCCAAGTTTTACCATTAATGCCTGATCCACACAGCTTGACAATGGAGCACAATAAATGCTTGAGTGCATCAATTTGACTTATCTTCTTTCCCGCATGCCCGTTGACAATAGTTAGAAGGTATGATTCACCAGGAATAACATCTGTATTAAATTTCTTGAAATTAAATTCAGGATAATTTTCCCCGAATTGGAATTCGATAGGTAAGTGGCGGTCAATAGCAGTTTTTAATTCTGGGTCGATGTATTTGGTAACTATTTTAGCCATGGAATTCTGCAGCAAAAAACTGGACGCAATGGATAATAAATACGACGTAGACTTCAAATAATTCTCAAACGACGCTGAGTTGTTTTTGTTTTTTGATCTGGCCAAATATCCCTTCCGACAAACTTCCTCTCGGATAGTGTCCAAAGTGACATGTAATATATTCTCAAACAACGAGGTATATACTTTCTCCTTCTTCTCCTGCCCACCATTTTGACTTCCTTCGGGCAAAAAATACTCATCCATATTTTCGTGAGCAAAAACTAAAGCAGCTTCAATAGTAAAGAAATAAACAGGAGTGTCGTTCCGGGCTTTGGGGATCCAGTTCATGGCGGCCTTCAAAAATGGCAAAACAAACTTCGATGAGAAAGAGGATACCCCGGTTCTCTTTGCTAGTTCTTCTGATTGCGTTGTTGTCAGGCCCTGCTTCGAAAATATGTCCAATATCCATGAAGAATAAATTCTGTTCTGTAATCGTGGAAGCCAGACAATGAGGTAGAGAACCAGTGCAGGTTTATCCACAAACCAATCTCCGTTAGCATCACACTAAAATGAGTAATGAAAACACTATAAATAAAGTTAAAAACAATTACGCAAGAAGTTGTTTTGTTGGTGAAACGGTATTAATTACCTCTTCAAGCTTTAGCAAGAATTCATGCGGCGGTGGAAGACCAAATAATAGTCTAGTTAAGAAGTACTGAATATATTGTTGGGTCCCAGTATTCTCAGTGTCGTCCATTCTGAGTTCAATGAAGCGTAAAACGGCTTCAATTACTTCTGTATAAGCCATTTTATCTTTGAAGTTTACATCATTCTTGTTCATCAGGAAATTCATTGCTAGTCCATCTAATCGGGGATTATCTTTGTAGTTCGGTTCAACACGGATTAAATTGTAAAATTTAGGCCGTATGTCATAAGCCTTTTCACCAGTTTTGTCTTCAGTTGTGGCCGCGATAGGATTTTCATAGTACAGTCGGGCTGGAGGTAATACAGGTTTGACTGCTGACAACGAACCACTGCCACCACCATTTAGGTTATTTTGCGCCGTTTCATTTGCACTTCCATCCGTAGGAACATTCATGTCAGACTTTTTCTTCATTGAACTACACTTATTACTTCCACCTCCGTTAGATTTGACTGAAGACTGATTCGGTGCGATGTTTTGTACAGAACTTTCATCGTTAAACAAATTATACTGAACTTGACTGATCAGAGTTAAACTCGGTTCATACAATTGGCGGATGAAATAATCGAATAACAAAAGTAAACGACTCAAACTTAAAAGTTGATGGCGATCTTGAATTCGACCATTCAAGCAACTACTGACGTTAATCACAGCTCTAGCAGTGTCTATCATAATGGCTTTCTTTTGCATCAACGAAAGCGTGTGAAAGAGAAAGACAAGTGTTTGAGCATGTTCCACAGGCATATCGGCATATCCTGGCGGGAGAGAACCGGGAGAAGATACATCTTCAATAATTGTTTCGAGAACTCGTTTCAGTATGGACACCACAATAGCTTCCTTATCCTGCGATTTCAAAAGAATAACTTGGACCATCAGTGCCAAAGCTCTAGGATGCAATCCTAAAGGCCATCTTCCGGTTCCATTTAAGTTGATTCCCAATTGGTCCAGGAAACAATTTTGGATTCGAGTTGATAAAATTCCTTGAGCTACTAAGTTCTGAACCAATCGACCCATTTCACTTGAAAATTCCGAAAATACTAGATTCAAATCTTCATCAAAAATGGTAGAAATCGCACCTGCAATATCCCAAAATATGTAGAATGACGATGACAACTACATAAGCCAGTAACAAACGGGATAGAACAGGTAATACTTACCAACATCCGTACCGGCCTTTTCGGCATCCAGGTCTTTGAGGATTAGAGCCAATAATACAACAGTCTGTTCATTTATACCAGCTTGTAGCAAATTTTTAATGACCAAATTCTGACTTGATACTACATTTTTTGTTAGAAAACTGAGTACAGCTAAGGCTGAGTTTATAATCTGTTGAAAGGAACATGAATGAAAATATAGTTTGTTACTTGGATTCATATACAACATTGGCTACAACATTATTTCACAATCGGGACTTACCGCTGTAGGGTTATCTTTTTCAGTAATATACTTTTCTCTTAGTGTTCTTGTTTCATCAGTACCCGCCCCTTCGTTTACAGTTTTCTTATCCTAAAGCGGTAAGATATTACTTTTTCAATTTTTAATCCAATATTATTGCCATTTATCAACATGTTAGAAAATAGGCAACCATAATTCACGTATATATCAACTTACACATTTCATATCAGCATCTTCAACCACCGTTTCTGGGGGATTTAAAACGTTCTGAAGCCATCTCCCTAAAAATGGTTCATCATCGTAATCGGCGATATCGTAACTACGATCATTATCTCCTTCATTCTCTTCGTCCCTATCGTCTTCATCTTCAGTGGTCATCAAATCACTTACACTGTTGTTGTCAGCTTCCACTTCCGCATCATTAGTATAATCAATTTCTAGAGTATTAGGTTCCAGACTCATGTCTAAATTGTTCCCGTTGCTATCATCCTCAGTTGAGTGCAAGGCTTTTTTCTCCTCACTACCAATTGGTCCCGACTCTATTTTAGCCGCGTTTGACATCTTTAAACGACAGGCCTTCCTATAGCTCAGTGTAATTATTTGCACAACCAGCTCAATGAAATTTACAGATCCATCGAAGAATATTTTGATTCTATCTCCACCAGATATGTGCTGATCATTTTTAAAATTAGATAACAAACTGCTGGATGAGTGAGCATTAGGCGATTCCGTTATACCAATCAGTGAGATAAATGATTTGACCATTTGAACACCATGGCATGCAACAGAAATGGCCAATTCATTCCACAGTAGTTGGACGGGGGTAAGATTTACTTTTAGCTGAATGTCTCTATCTGGTTTAAGGCTTGAAGTTGGCTCCGTAGGAACACTTACATTTTGCATGTAAGAATGAAGAGTCACAAACAAGAATTTGGATAACACCAGACAACAATTCAACCAGCTCTAAAGAACAAAACGACTGTATTAATAATTAATTCTTTGATATGGACAACAGTAAAAAACAAATTCTGAGTTCTCACCCACTGAGGAAGTCCCGTGTTATCTTTAAAAACTTGAATCACTTGGTTCTGGGTCCAAATTGCTCGTGCAACAATAATAACTCCCATTTGATAATCACCATCAACAAGGCTAATACCAGACTTTGATGACGCAGTGCACCCGTAAAAAGTGTTGATCACAGCAAATGCTGAGTTAAACACAGCAATTGCTAGTTGATTTAGGTGGTGAGAATCATCAGCATCCAACGGAGCGAATAAAGGTGGTGTCATGAAGCGGTATACCAAGTTAAGTTCTTCAGTCAAAGCATTCAAGTCCGCAGTACTGGAATACATGAATGAAATTCATTAGTTATTTTCGTAACTATTAATGTACTCTGCATGTTTTCCATTTGTATTTTCTTACCCAAGATGTCTAAAATTGATAGCTTTACTAGCTTGATTTCGAATAGATTCTTCCGTCAAGTCAACACTCGTAGGAACAAAATTCTTAAGCATTGATGATGACAAAATCAGTTCCACAAACTGCTGACCGGCACGGAGAGTTTGAAATATTTGAATAACCTCATTCGATAGCAATTCCTGTGAATAATATTAAAATTGATAAGCTAAAATACTAATGTCACTTTATCACTTCTTTTCCAAAATTGAATGAACTTACATTGACAGACTTGTCACTGGGTGTACTAACAACTGGCATGGAAATCTGATCAAATAGTAACACAGATGGATCGAGACGATTCCGTCGAATTTCTTTCACGGTGGTTGTTGAGGCATCTTTATCCCAAATATCTGGAACAATGATTACCATTAGTTTTAGCAAAGATATTCTTAGTCACATTTGTTATCGTAGTTAACGAAACCAAACATTGTTAAACCACAATGAAGTTCAAAAAAGTTCTTAATTCAATCCCCTTAATGTCAAATGTAATAGCTCAATATTACATATTATTAGGCAATTTCAATTTCATTCACAAAAACTGTAATGTAACTTTTAGAACTTACTGGGGGCAGTTGACAATATTTTTGGAGGTAACTCCGCTGATTTCAACAACGTCAGGATGCTTGACGTGTCCTCCTCTGAGAAAATCGTTTTACCCGTGCAAAATTCCTGTGGTATCGCATAAATTATTATTATTCACCAATACTGTTTATTATTTATCACACTAAATACTAATAAGCTCAAGTCATACCTGTATAGAATTCACATAAATCTTAACAGTCAAAATCGGATGCGGATTTTTCAGTACAGAATTCATTCGCTGTAAAAGCGACTGGCATAATACACGAGCTGCTTGGCAGGCCAGAGGAAAACTCGAACGGGGTACTGTATACAAAGTATCAACCACAATAAATCGTTTTCATACTGAACTCACTCCGTATAATGTGACAACTTAAGGACTTCTAAAAAACTTACTTAGATCAGATTCCGTAGCGGCTGTAACAACATGGGCCGCCAAAACGGTGACAACATCGTAAAACACTGAGTACGGATGGTTTGCAGATGCCGACTCAATGAAATCTTGTTCGCTATAAGAGAAACAATGTTATCCAATTATTTACTTCCTCCGTCAATCAATATCAAATCAAGGAAGTCTAACAGCTTGATTTTGGCGATTTGTGCTTACCTGTCAACAATCGTTTTAATCAACGTAACAGCTTCTTGTTTGGTTAGGGATCCCAGTGAATAAGTAACGATCGGTTTAATCAAGATGTTACAATCCACCCCACCTCCGGAATTAGCAGCCATAGTAGCTTTAACTCAGTAAGTTCCTGGACAATAAAATGTTTTTATTTATTATAAATTATCACGATATGTGCCGCAAACTAATATTATTACAAAAGTTGCTCTTATTCCTTTTTGTCGTTCTATGTTTAATCACATTGTGCTGTCACAAACACATTAAACTGAGAGGATAACACATACACACCATGACAAGACAAAAACTACGCAAGGATATCAGATACCCAGTACGATCCCTAGTAGTAAACAACCGTTCTTATTGCTGTGCCTATTTAACACTTAAGTCACATATTTTACGAAGCCCAGAATAGCACTGCATTGTTTTAAAATATTATAAGGAGTTTTAACAAATGTCCCTGATTAACATTGCCACGACGGCAACGCTATTATTAGCATACCTATAAGCCCTATCCAATTGCGGATACAAACGTTTGAATCCCTTCAAGTAAAACGTTACGCCCCAAAGAAAGTATCGCCTAAAATACAGTGTACTATATAAACTATAAACACTTCCCATCTGAAACAAAGGATTTTCTCAAAACGAACAGGCTATCACAGGTTTTGGTGTCACACTGGTCAATCCATAATCCTAACAAATGTCATTCCATTTGCCATTTGGTATGAAACCACTCGAAAGACGTGAACTATAAATACAAACGGTTAAAAATATATACTGAACAGGCCCAAAACACCAAATTGATGTATTAAGTCAATTGAAGAAAAATATTCATCCCCTTATTTCATACTAGGAGTAATTAGAAACTACCAACCCTTTATTATTATTCAGCAATAAAATCAACTACATAATGACATCTAAAGCCGATTCGCCACACAGATTAAAAACTTGAGGATCACAAAAAAAATGATGATGATGATAACATTATCATGCCGCAAGCTACTGCATCCAGTGAATCAGATCGCAATTAGGTTGAGTAAAAAAAATGATTATGTCAAACGAATACATCATAATAATCATTAATTATTACAATCTCTCAACATCATCCCGCCCGGTGTTGCTCCGTGAATACTACAGTTACTCATTGCATTTATTAATACTTCACATTTAATCCTGTCTCTTCCATTCTTCCAATTTATAAAGTTAAAGGCAGTCCCGATCAGAAATTGCAAAATATGACTCTGCTGGAAGAACAATGAATATACATACTTTAAGATCTGTTGTTTAACTTACAACTTGTAACTTTGTAAGTAAGCTGTTGAAGCTTTCAAATTTTTTAAGACCAAACAAATTATGTACGGTGCATTTAATAGCTCAAACTAAAATGAAACACGAATCTTCAATTTTTAATCTGAATCATTTGATAAGACTCCTCAGTCAGACGATATTAAAACGTTCGTGACAAATTACAATAAGTCGAATCATTATTACGCACTATTCCCATTAAATTCCGCCTGTCATGACATTCTAACTAACAAAAGTACATTACACTTCAGGTTTAAATTAGAAATTAAACTTTGCATCCCATGACACATTTAACTTATAACAACATACTAGAAACCAATGCAGAACATGACTGTATTGAAGACAACTATAAAGACAACTCACCTAACGACAACGAATACGAAACAACAGCCGAGCCGATGATTAAGGTAATGGTAATAACAGTATACAAGGGATTTACAAATTTGCAATTCACCACCTACCAGAGCAACTTAAAATAAAATAAGAAACAACTATCTAACACTTACAGAAATAATCCAATTTACTTAAAAGGAATATCTATCACACTGAAAGACACGTATTCAGTGCTTAGAGAAATATCGCACGGTCAAATCAAAGAACTGGGACAGCCCTGATGAAGTAAATTTAGCACTGACGACGTTAATTTGTTTTTCTACATTCTTGTCTAAATGTTGCTTAAAATTAATAATTAAGTTAAAGATGGAGATAATATTTAAAGAAATTTACACTTTTTCCGCAACTTCCCGTAATTGTTCTTCTAAAATGTTATTATTAATATAAACGTTGAACTTGAATGTCACTCTTTTATTTTATATATTATCTACATATATATTATAACTTTTTATGTACACAATACTTTTTTATTAAGTTGTTTCATTTGTAAAGTCCTAAGTAATATTCCTTTTGCAACTTTGTTTGTGAACTTCTCTCCCAGGTTCACTCAACAGTCCGTATTCAATTTAATGGGCAAATTTTTTCTCATTCAGTCGCAGCTAAGATTTCAAAATTGGTGCGTGCTCTCGCTTCCTCCGCTGCTCCCGGATCGTTAAACCCTGCCCGTGCAGCTCCTCCAATGCATATTCCCTATAGCCCCATGTTAATCATAGGAGACACAGAGTGCGCCGCACTCTTTGCCGGGCGAAGTCGCCGCGGAAACCTTCTTTCTTACAATTCTCATCACTCGTCTTCGCGCAGGAGTGAAAAGTCTCGCCGTGCATTTAACTTCTGCACAATGAGTGCATAAGAACCGTATATCAAACGTGTGAAAGATTGTTGACCGAAGAAAGTTGCGCAGAGGCCCTATGGGAGGATTAGTACGAGTATTTGCATCCTCAAAGGATTATAAAGTGCTCATTTTTGTGTGGGTAGGATAGAAATTGGTA
>JAQGAK010001623.1:0-28965 GCA_034696945.1 Lipothrix lubbocki | reverse complement strand
CTTGGTTTACGGCGATAGAAAAACTGTTCAAAACTACGAAGCCACAACGTGTCAAATGATCCCGTTTTTAAGCAGTTGTGTATTTACAATGGTTTGATTTGTGTGGTTTAGATTTTAGTTTGAATTACAGTCGGCTTTTTCTATTTTTTCATATACACTCCTTACGTATTAACTATACTAAGCTTGTTACAGTTATCACGTGAGCGGAGGAATTATTATTATGAGTCATTTTATGTAAATATATTGCTGTCATTGTCATTGTTCATCGAATGGTGCAAACACTACGCAAACTATACATGTTATTAGTTACTACGTTACGTATAAAATAATCAGAGTCGCGAATTGCATTTCAACTCTGACTTTTCCTGTCGTCTTTGTTTATATCTGTAGCTTCATATTATTTTTTTTGGCGTTGTCGCTATTAACATGTAGTTCAATCATACTATGTATTTTGTCGGAATATTCTAACAACATTCTAATCTTATTTACCTAAGTGTGCATTTTTTGAAGTGTAAAATATATTTATTTATATGCATGCATTATGCACACTATCTTCCTTACCTAGGTTGGGAAGCTTGGTTGCGTGATTTGAATTTTGTAAATTGTTTTGACAAATGCTCTCTTTTATCAAAGCACCTATCACTTATGCGTTTTGAAAGTCGATCCCTCTTTTGGGCTTAACGTTTACATAGTTTATTGTATGTCAGAGTTAAACCGCCTCGAGGAAGATCAAATTTTGGGTGAATTCTACGCTGTGATTATTACTCAATCAGTCTTTTGGCTGGTGGTGTATATGCCAATAGTTTTAAACTTTTTTATGCCATGATTTGTATTATGTTCTCTGTCTTCGTTAATTTGTTTTTATAAAACTGAGCCTTATGCACAATATAGACGCTGAAAACCTTTGCAACCAGCCATGAAGATGGCTATGTTATGGTGGTACACTACAATTAGACGAGCTCAAACTAGTTTCGTCGTATTTGCAATCGATGAATACACGAAGTTTTAAAATTTCACAATGTCAAATTTAAGTGGCCACAAAATACCACGTTAAATTAATTATTTAATAAAACCTACATAAAATAGTAAGCTACTATTATGTGTAAATAGGTATTATACATATAATATTAAAAATACACATTCCATTCGATTTGGTTTTTACAGTTTGCAGTAGTCGAGATTCGAAATACTATTTCGTACTTCTTTTGGTCAGGAGTAAATAAGGGTATTTGATATCTGTTTAGTAAAGCGAAGGTTGAATGAATTTCATATTTTGCATCTTACCCTTGCATTGAAGATAATTCGAGCCATGTCATTCAAGGGAATGTAATACAGGGTCTTGTAGAAAGGGTTAAAATTGTTGATACTGTCACCAAATTAATAATGTTATGCACCATAACAAAAGATATTTTTCAAATTACATGGAATTTGTTGTAATTTGTAAAGTGAGGCCTCCCTGAAAACAATAAGACAAGCTTTGTTTACGTAGTACTGGAACTTTCTTTTGTATTATATAATGAAGAAAGACACGTTTATTATTTTCCGTAATGATTGACTAGTCTAGCATAAATTTACTATTGTCTGCTACTCATATTATGTTGTGGAAGTTCGTCATATCATTAGGTTTGGTAGATGTTGTGGAGAAGCTAGTCTAAATTCTTACTGGTTGGTTTTGAACAAATAAAGATGTTAAATATTCATGAATACGTATCTGTTTGCGGATATTCGCGTTTATAAGTTAAACTTTTGTTCCCGTATTGACAGTCACAATCACAGACTTCCAAGATTTATTGTGTCAGACTTGCTTCAGTAATAATTAATGACTAGACTGTAAAGATATAATACATATATAAGTATGTATCAGGTTTGACTTATCGTGTGCTAAAAAGAATAAGCTGTGTATGTATTATTAGTATTTGTTTAGTCAGACAAAAGCCGTATAGTTTCATTTTTCGTCAATCTACTTGCACTTCGACACAAGATTCATCATTGTAAATGCCTCGAGACATTAGTAAAGGAACACGTTATCATTGGAGTTGGCTCGTTTTCATATTTTTTTATGACCAGATTTGCAAAGATATATCTGCATCAACATTGATGTTTTCTTACGAAACTTGAGCAAAGAACGAGAACTTTTGTTGTTTTTTTCCTTAACTTACTATGTATTTTGTAGCGCACAGCCAGCAAGTTCTGTGAATTTTATAAATCCTCCTTCTGTGACCCTTATGACGCTACTACTATATATGTGCTGTAATATATTACAGTACGTATAACATTTGATGTATTGCGACCAGCTGGAAAAAGCTCCCAAATGTTTTCGTTTGAACATCTATTTTTCTGTAGTATTTTGTATTTTTATAGGCAACATCTGTATAATGCTAGCTGTAGCCAGTCCCTTAATTTTACCTTGTGTTGTGGTGCTTGGTTCACTGCTTGGTCTTCAGCGAAGCTTATTCTCCTAATTGATAGTGTAAACGAATTAGGAAAAGTTTCGAACTAGAACAATATAATATCATTATTCCTGGTGGTAGTTTGGACTTATAAGACGTTTAAGAAAAACTCAATAATCTCTTGTTTGGCTCTTCTATAGTGAATAGCCTTAATGACTTTGTTAGTTACACTTTATATTGGAGGAAATATCTAGCCGGGATTTAACTTGAATGAGGCTCGAATAAGGAGTATGTAAGTATAATATACTAGATAACAATTGAGTTTTGTGGCTCCAACAAGAAGAAGCAGTCAACGAGGCAACTAGCAAATATATAGAAACAAAAACAAGGTTTCTGTTCTCCAAATCCAATTATTTTGTGACTTGAAGGAATTTCTATCCAGGCTAGATAAACATTTACGGATCCAGTTAGTCTTTTATGATTGTTGTTGGTAGTAGTGTTAGTAGTGTGAGAGATGCCTGCCTGTTTTATATTATAGAGCTTACAGTATTTTTGGCCCTTCTTTCAAAATGAGTAATTATTAGAAAATCTATCATTCCCTATTTTGGATATAGGCAACAGTAGAAGCTAGGAGAGGTTTCATTGTATATTACGACGAGAAATGGGTTTCAGAAGCCTTTTCAGTGTCAGGTTTTATCGATCCAAGTTACAATGAAAGTGAAGTATACGTATAATGCATACAGTTGGTGAATCAAACATCAACTTTGTAAGTTTGTATGTAATCACAACCAACTGTAAGGAAGTTAGGGTCTGCGGGTAACTTAGTCGATGTAGATTCGTTGCTCTTAATTTTGTATAGTTTCCTCCGAAATCAACTCTTGTGTACGACAAAGATAAAAATAATTCTGACATTGGTTCTTGTCTTGCTAACAGAAGGCTTGTGTGCTTATGTTGAGGAAAATTAAAAATGAACCCATAACGTGAATATGTATGCTGTGATGCGAAGAAAATTCAGAGTCGACATTTTCAATTGACATAATTTTTTACAACTCAAGCATGCTTGTTTTGGTTGAAGCAGTTCTAAAGTCGTTGAAAGAAGATTCTTTTTAGTTTTATTTAGTACGTATACCAAAATATTCTCGAGTTGAAAGCGTAGCATTCGAATTTGAATGGTTTCGCATTTTACCGCAGTGGTTTTCATCTCTGCTTCTTTATGCCTCTGTGTACCCTTTGGTGTTAGAATATACAATTTAGTATGAGCCCATCCTGTGAAACTGCTCAACTTAAAACTTGATGTTTCGTGCAATACTTACTAGGTTTGCCTTATAATGTAAAAAACTGCATCATTGAAAACTTGTCGCTGACACGATGCTCCTGTACTTATAAGGAATTTTCATTCAGTTTTGTGCTCGTAATTTTGCTTAAAGCGTATTTAATGTCATAGTAAAGCCAAGATTCACATTGATGGATTGTTTGCATACTTACGTTGGTGTTGGTGGATGACTGAATGACATGCTACTTTCGTTGTGATTCTCATTCTCCGAGTTGAAGGGGATTGTATAAGTTCGAGTTTGGCTAGAACGAAAAGATGTGTTTGGAAATTCAACATGCTATTAAAGCATATATATATAAGTACATGATGCATGTCTTATTACATGAACCTTTCTAAGTGAGCTATATTTAAGGCGAACACGTTCTCAATCCTCACATCGAAGTATAACATTTACCGATCAGACGACGCCAACGCTTTTTAAAGCTTATAGAAAGCAGTCCAGTTACTGGTACTTTTGATCGATACGTTTCATATAAAGTAGATCTATAATCCTGCCTAGAAATATTCTTTGAATTATTTATAAAGCATTCCAATATGCTGTATGTGCCGATGTAATTCCACAAATTATATTATATTCATGTGTATTTTATAATGTACGTATCCGCATTTTGTACCAGTTATAATTTTGATTTTCCGGGGCAGTGTAAATCTACCCTTCAAATGCAAGATACTGTAACTGAAAACATGTTGCAGTTATTTTCGTACCTTTACTTCTTTTAGTGTTGTATTAAGTTTGGTATGGGATGTCTTGGGTTGCATGCTATTTTCCAGATGAAGTTATTGCCAAGATTTGAGGAAGAAGTTTTGTTGGAATAAAAAAATGTCATCAAATCCGAGCAATAGCTGGAAAATTCCTTAACGGAAGTTCCGCGGCTTACATTGCAGCAAAAAATCCTCCTGGTTGAAGCTGCAGGTTTCTTTTATATATACTACTGTAAACTTTGGTGGTTATTCTAGGAAAACAACAGGAGAATACCAGATTCCAAGTGAAGCCAAGTCTAGAAATGGTAAAAGGAGGGAATAAATTTGTGTAGGATGTAAGGAAGACGAGTAGGCACTAGTACATACGTAAGGGAGTAGACAGCACCATTGAATATGCCTCATAGTTTTTTAACTTCATCCTTTAGTGGATTCTTTCTGTCATGCTTGCTTGGATAGGCATCAAAAGAACTTAATCTAATAAAATTGGCTTTACTCTCTTCCTCCGTCCAGCTGGAAAAGGTCGTGTTTTCAGAAAAAAATACTTGTTTATAATATCCATTGCATTTAGCTCGAAGCACTGCCAAAACCTATATGTCACACATATTACTATATACTGTAATTTCAGATATAATTATATTCTTCTCATGATCTATTCTCACCCAAAGCAGCACAACTATAGTCAATGTGAAGCACGACCACAAAGCTAAAAATTTTCATTAAATGAATAGTTTGTGTACAGGGAAATGAGATTTATGACCACTTTTCAATTGAAATAAATCTGTGAATTAACGGGATGTGTTTGATATGCTTCGATTAAGAAATAGATCTAGACTATAGCCTTCACTACAACTTTCGAGCATTTTTCTCTCTCCTTCGCATCTACCCCGGCACATAAAATGAAGCATACTTGAAAAGTTCAGTTTTGATGGAAGTATTGGCTTACGCATAATTCATGTAATAAGTTTTTTTTCCTATGACACCTGCACTCCTAGGGCGGCGCATAGTGTGTAGAGAAAATGTATATTTACTTGTCTCTTGCGCTTTATGGAATTCATTATGTACGTACATAAGAATCTGCAAGGGACTCACCTATGTCTGTATCATTTGTCAGTTTTAAATATCATGTGGATACTTAATTCTTGTGGTAACCTTGAGTGTTCTCTGGCTAGGCTTTCCTATTCAATCGGTGACTTTTTGGGATCGGTTTTGTGATTTTGTGTGAGTGTTATGGCTGTCATGTTACACCTTTGCTATTTCCGAATTTAATTACAGGCGAAAGAAAATTAAGTTTTGAATAATGAGTATCTGGCACCTGATTTTACTTTAAATACTACAAACGCTTTGTAGTGTGGTACTTTCGAATGCATGTAGATTCAGGCATTATAATAGCGAGTTTTATTAAGTTCAGGTGCAACCATGCAGATCTGACAAGTCATTCCTGCGGGCTTTTCAGGGATGGAGGGGGTGTCGACAGATTTAGACAAAGTGCATTTGATTGTTGATGCCCTGTGTGCTTCTTGCTATTTTAACTTCAACACAAAGTTGACACGTAGTTCTCACTTGTCGCTTGCTGTTTTTGTCAGAAGTCAGAACATGAACCTGTCGGGAAGGTTAAGCCCAACTTTTAATTTAATAATAAACTTCTAAAATTTCTGCAATCAGACTCCATGTAAATCCAAGTTATGTACGTACATACTTCTTGATTGGTGTTAATGGGTGATTGTTATGGGATGATCTTCGCAGCTTTTTGCGCCGTTAGTCCTGAAAATAAATAGGAATCGGGCAACTCCTCTCCGATTTCGTATCTATGTACAAAACCAATTGCGCGAAGAGAAAATAATCGCACAAATGAACAATTAACATTAATCAAGAAGAAAAAACTTAAAATGTTTATTAAAAGCGTTACATTGCTGTATTCTGTACACAGCTCCCCGATGACTCAACCAGTATGTGCTAAATTAACTTCAGACGTAATTCGTAATTAATATCGTACTTGAGCTTTACCTGCAAAAGTTAGTAGGGAATTTGCAGCGTTGGATTCTACTTGTTCCGGCTTGACCTTGGTATGTACGAGCTTACACGCAGCTGATAAAATATGACGAATAGCATAACTTTAAAATTATTATTGGGAGGATCGATTGGCTTGATAGCAATATTTTTATCTCATAAAATATGTCATATATTCTAATTTATTGAGCTCTTATTTTACGGATTTTTATAATGCAGTGAAAACGGAAAGCATTTCAGAGGTCGCTGTTTGTAGTTAGGTATAATGAGGTTTGGTAGCTAATAAGTAGCTAACTTACCACATAACACGAAGTTGTTCACAAACCATTAAGAGTTAGCGGTCTCTCTTTAGCAGTCCATGATTGTCAAAAGTAAGTTTGCTAAAATTCAGGTATTGCGAGTATTCGTTCTGTAAGCTAATGCAGTACAACGTAAAATGTGTGTAGTATATGTTGTCAATGAATGTATTCATACAAGAATTCAGTTCTTCGATCCTACCCTGATTCTGCCGCATTGAGTGTTTCTGACTAGTTACCATCTGTTGGTGACTCTTGAGTCACGATGTTCGTAAAAGCTGGTGCTGTTTCTTTTCACTGAATCCACCGCATTTATTCATAATTTACGAAAACGACGTTACGTATAATTACTCCCACAATCCCAACCGTAGCATGTATACATTCTGAGGAGGCAGGGGCATTATGGCAAATTAGAACGATTGCCGAAACTGTCCACATCAAACAACACCAAACGTCACTCACAAAGAAGTATTTGTGTAGAAGTATTGTATAAGATTCAAACTACACGTAGTCGAAGTAAACAGAATATACGTGCATTAAAAACAATAGACGCTGCCTAAACGACAAAGGTCTTTGATACCTCCTTATCAGGGAATATTTCTGCCAATACTTTAATCCCAAGCATATGGATGACAATGATGAAACACTTATGAATGTTTTAGTTATCAGAAAATTATCTTATCAAACGACAAGTCCATCCAATTTTAACCCTAAACCACAATTTTAGAATGATTTAAAGGGAATAGCGAAATTCTGTTGTATCTATTAGTGGTTTTTGTAAATGTCAATAGTTTTTAATGAGGAAGGGTTTGAGGTGGGGGTTCTTGCAAGTTATACGATTATTATTCATGTACGCACGAACATGTGCGCCAATTAGAAAATATTGAAATGACCTACACAGTTAGGGATTTATTTATCAAATTATGTAGTCAGCATACTCCATGCCGTGCCTACATATGGTAAAACGATGATTTCATATCAAATTGTGCTGGGTAATATTATTACTTAATTAATTAATGACGTACTTATTGTTAGTTCGAGTAATGAGCTGTTCTCTGTTTTTTTCATTCCAGCGTTCTAACGTAATGATATTTTCCCACTGAATCAGACAATAATGTGGTTTCATCTCCTTACCGTTCATTTCCCTCCTGCGTAGTATAGCACCCTAAGCGTGTTTGAAGGCATTCTCTAATTGCGAGTATGAGAACGAAGTTTGACATGCAAATTGAGCAAGTATGTACATGTATATGTAATGTAAGTATGTACATGTTTCTATCATCGTGAGATGAAGACGAACGTAAAATCGCTGTCATTCAGTGATTGTTCTAGCTGTATTAAGTATTACGGATGAGCGTTTTAAATAACTGGACTATTGCATTCACTTGGTTGTAGCTTCTGAATAAATTATTAGTGGACCGATACGAAATTATTACCGCACACATGGTGAAGTAGGAAGAGTAGAATCTACTCTTCTACTCTCACGGCCCTCGAGGGCCGCTTGAGGAGAGTATTTGTTTAATGTTATTATTACATAGTTGTAGACATTGTACAAATAGTAGATGTATGAAAGGATTTTGACAATATTGCAAAGAGAACTTAGCAATCGCGATTCTGAAATGAGCTGTATTTCATCTAATATTTGTATTGACAGAAGTGTGTATGTATGTACTTTCATTAAACTTATCTCCACAGTCAATCTGTTTGATGGCAATGTAAACCATGAAAAGGGTTCTGGTTTGTTTCGATATCAGACAAGGAGATGTCAACAGTGCCGACAAGTTGGTTCATTTCTAAAATATACAGAGAAACGATTTACCAAGTTATTATTTCATATGACATGGTTAAACAATATTCCTTTTGACAGTCATGAAAAAGACACCATCTGGTTATAAATTTTTTTAAACGTATTTTAAGTTTAATCTAAATCATAATGTACTTCGCATATAAACAACCTTGGTTTTTTGTAATTTTGGAACATGGATTGTTGATTTGTCTCACTGTGCTTATCGAAATTTTTCAAGTTAGTGATATTATACGTTTGAAAATGCAAGCGTACAATAATTACATTTTTTGTTGCCTGCCTATGCACAGTTGAGAGTAAGAAAATTTGAGGTGCACAGAAAGGATTATCAGCAAATCCCTTCCCGGGATACATGATGTCATTGCCATATACAGATATGTGCTGTTTTAATTAAATAGTATGGAAGACATGGTTGTTTGTTCTGGTATTCCAAGAGGATTTTTAATTTTAAGGTGTCGATATTCATATTTTGCACATATACAGCAATGTTTCGTTAAAATTATGCTTATTTTAGTATTTAACTATCATTGCAGTTACCTTAAAAGTGAGGAAGTCGGAAATATGGTGCTTTGGATGTTTGGTGGACAACTATTTAGTTCTCACGAAGTATACTTTTATATAGTTTTAAAAATATACACCTACAGGTCTATAGTACGAATTTTGCTGTATGTAATGTGTTTCTAATGTCGTGTACTTGCCGTTGGACATGCGTACGTTTATTTATAGAATTTACAATGGTTCGCCCTTTGTGCGCTGTGATGTCATTTGTTACGCTTGAGACTCGATTGTTGAAAACCTGTTGTGATTGAAGTCATGTAAACGTAAACTCAAATGAAATCTTATAAATTCTTTATGGTCGTTATTTTGCTCCTTGGATGTATTTAGATTCGTTAGTTATGAGTACCGAAGAATTTGCCAGTGCATACTTTATTTGACAAATATGTACCTCTCTCTGAGTATATATTATGTACTTATACTTATATGTACTTAGATATAACTAGATACTGGCTTTTGACTTTGACTGCTTTTGTCATTTTCATCATGAGTATGTAAAATTCCTCACAAAAACCAGGGTTGTTAAAAATTTAAGAGCACATTGCTGAAGAATGTCATCAAGGGTGATTTCTCCTCAAAGTTGTATTTCTTGTTGTAATATAATCATCTAGATGTAGCGTTTAAATTGGTTTTCGAGGGTTTAGGTAATATTTCTTATTGTAGAAATTTCATTTCGATTGAGAACTGTGTTTCAAAAGATAGAGAACTAAAGAAAGACAGCACTTTACTTTATTCATTTTTCCCGTTGTCAGGCAGCTATAACTACGACAAAAAAAACTGCATAATGGAGCGGAGATAAAGCGTGAATCCACAAGTGACTTTTGAAGTCGGAGTGATTGGAAGTGTATTATTAATGCCTATGAATCTATACAAGGAAATTACATACAGCGAAGTCACCCTGGAGCACTCGGAGGAAGAGTTTATTTAGTCATGATGGCATGATGGAATACAGTTGAAGTGCGCTCACATTGAAGTTACGATTATTTTATTTGTGTGAGAATAGAGGTTAACTCTACTCTCTTAATACTCCTTGTATATTTTCTCTGTGTAAAATATATACCGGGGAGTATAGGATAGTAGTTTACTAACATAAATAGTATGGGGAAATCTGTGATGTTTGTTATTATCAGCTGCTATCACACATTTGTTGTAATAAATAAATCATTTATAAGTAATTTACGATTATGTAGGAAATGGTGGAACACTTGATGAATAGATGAAGATAAACATGTACATTGTCTTCATCAAGAATGATTAGTTTATTGCGTCGGCTGTGGTTTCGTTTACACGGGTCTTATGTGGAATAGTTAGGCTTACCGTACTAATCGTAAGGGATTTGGACAAGGCAGTGCATATCTCATCGTAGCCTGCCAGTGCACCCCCGTAGTAGTAGTTAGGTGTCTAGTTATATATGAGATCCTACTAATCGTAAAGTTCACACCAATGGTCTATGTCACAGTATATACTCTACTACAGTGTGTTTACGATTGAAAGTTGTACTGATTAGCTACTAATTCAACCTATATTTATCTATATTCACTTTGTAGAGCCTCATTTAATTTATATGCTAGTCAAGTATTATTCGCGAAAGTGTACCAAAGATACTTGTTAGTCCAGGGAACAAGTATCAGTGCTTCAATTGCACCCATGACAATATAATCGATATTATAGTTCCACCAAAGCTGATTGTGCGGAGAGTGCCACATGAGTGCGAAGTTAAAAGAATAATTATTATTATTACTGAAGTCTCAAATAACAAGTGACGGTCATATGTTAAATGTGTTAGATTTATTTGGTTTGCTCATGGACAGGTCGTTGTTCAAACGATTGCAACCTTTTTAAAATTGATGGTTTAATTTTCATGGTGTAACTTTATCTGAAACTGTGATGTAACACACAGTAGATATATGTATATTCATTGAAAAGGGTAAAAACACCTTATAGTTGGAGCCATAAAAGTTTAAAACCGGTCATTTTATTCAACGGATCTTTCTGTGATTGCTGTACAACTTTGGCCTCATTTGGCGAAATTTTTGTAATGAGGAGATTATGCTTCGTTTAAATTAAACTCTGGGAAAGTTATTCACGGATATTTGCGGATTTCGCTATTATTTTACTGAGGCTGTGTTGCGTAAACTTGTTCGGATCCAAAAATGAAGGGGAAATTTGAAGATATGATTGAAAAACATTTGGGAAACCGACAGGCTAATAAAAGGGATATTATTTTGAAACAGAAAGTAGATCCGGAACTGATTTTTACCAAACAAGAACGAATCGGACGTGGATCCTTCGGTGAAGTTTTTAAAGGGATTGATAGAAGGACCCAGGAAGTAGTAGCTATCAAAATCATCGACTTGGAGGAAGCTGAAGATGAAATTGAAGATATTCAGCAGGAAATCATGGTACGTGTATACTGCTTTTCTCATTTTAGTTTATTAGCCATTCATATACAATTATTACTGCAAATTTAAGGCGATCACGAAACATTGTTTTTATGACTAGTTTGACACAAATAGCAAAATATGCACATTATTGTGGTTGAAAGTACGCGGATAAAGCATATAGGTATAACTATATTTAACTACCTCATCAGATTTAGGGATCTTAACATCCCAAAACGTTCCAGTTCTTTAGATTTTCCCATGGGAATCGCTAGTCTTCTCATTACAATAAACCTGCTATAATTGTTGTTATTATTATTATTCTGCAAGCAACTAAATTTTATGTTGACCTAATATTGTTTTATGTTAGGATAAATGCACAAATGTATATGTAAGTAATATACATTTCTTTCATGGTCATCAGACCTGATAGAGACGCATTTATATTTACAGTAATAATTTCTGAAGAAGCAATAAATATTTAGCTCGAACCAGTTGGTGCTTTTGATTTGTTATTTTTTGCTGTGGATGTTAAATGTTGACATTGTGTCATTGTTTTATTTTTATAATAATAGGGGTGCAGACATAAAAGAAATAAATGAAAGGTCATAGAAAAATAATATTATATACTTTAGCATTATTGACGTATTGCTGTATGCTGTGAGCGTTTGTGACAGAGGCATAGAACATTTAAGGTTATTGTCGGAGTACTCTAAGAACAAGAACGTTCTCATTGTATGTATTTTTGTGTATGTATATTACAGCAAAGCAATTATACTGTTATCAATGTCTTTTCTCACAAATGCAGACGTGCCCATTATGTACATATATACAACCTTTTCTTATTTTATTCCGGAAATATCCTGATTTACTTAACGCATTTAATACCTTGAGAGTTTTGCGTATTTAAAGCAGAATGGGATGTTCTTCCCTACTTTTAATAATAAGCTGATTTTTCAACTTTGAACCTTAATTGGTTGGAAAAATTGTTATGTTTTTACGTGATTTTACATTTCAATTTCAACAATCTCGATCAAAGATCTGAACGTTATAGTTGAACAACTCACGACCCCCACGTGCACTGTATTAAACCGTACATTCTTAATTCTTACTGGAACAACGTTACAATATATAGTCAACGACGTGAAGACGTGTTTTACAGTTATATGTTATAACAAAAGAGGCTTGATGAGATTTTTATGATTTCCAATGTCGTGAAAGGAATAAAATTTAGATCGAGGGTGAAATCGTATATTATTTCACATAGCGTACCAAAGAGATATGGAAAGTTTATATGCTTAAGCACTCTTCGGGAGTACGTACATATATGCATTGTTGGATCTTAATTTATGGAATTAATTATGTGGTCAGGTGCTGAGTCAATGCGACTCACCGTACGTGACGAAGTACTACGGTTCGTACCTGAAAGGAACGAAATTATGGATTATCATGGAGTACCTGGGGGGAGGTTCTGCATTGGATTTAATGAAGGCTGGTGCCTTCGAAGAAATCCATATTGCGATTATTCTCCGTGAAGTTCTTAAAGGCTTAGATTATCTACACTGTGAACGGAAGCTTCATCGAGACATTAAAGGTTAGTGGGTTTGGTACTTTCGTGCATCAGTCGTACATTGTTTGACTTTTTTGCCTGGAGTTCCTACGACTTTTGTATGCTATTTATGTTTCAAAGAGGTTTTTCGATATTAATGGGTCAATACATCTCATGTTTTTTTTAGCCGCGAATGTATTGTTAAGCGAAAACGGGGACGTGAAACTAGCGGATTTTGGTGTGGCTGGGCAGCTAACAAATACCACATCAAAAAGAAATACTTTTGTTGGAACCCCCTTTTGGATGGCTCCGGAAGTTATAAAGCAGTCTGCCTACGATGCAAAGGTGATATATTCATGTGACGCATTTTCTCCCTTCCGTTTCCTAGTATTCATAAAAATAACATTTTATGACATTCTCTGTTGAGAATTCACATGACTATTACTTTGTAAATGCATTGTTCAATACCTTCATCTTTTCTTTATTCTTGTTCATGTTTCTTGTCCCATTATCCTCATTAATAAAGTATGAATTAAATTATAAACTAAACTTGTATATTTTGTTCGCAGGCGGATATTTGGTCTCTAGGTATAACAGCTATAGAATTAGCAGAAGGTGAACCCCCTAACTCGACTATGCATCCTATGAAGGTTTTGTTTCTAATTCCAAAAAATCCTCCTCCCACGTTATCTGTACGCTACTCCAAATTATTCAAAGAATTCGTTGACGCCTGTCTGAATAAAAACCCGGAAAATCGTCCGACAGCAAAGGAACTTTTAAAATTCCCGTTTATACGGAGAGCTAAAAAGAATTTTTGCTTAGTGGATCTTATTGATCGTTACCGCAAGTGGAAATTAGAGCGAAGTGATGAATCCGAAGCTGAATCTGATTCGGACAGGTAAATAAATATATTAGAAAATAATATTATCTTTCCATTATTTTCAAAAAGTGTGTTGACTTTACGGAGATATTTACACGGAAACTACTTATGTTCACAGTGAAGACACCCTTCGGCGTGGAGAGAGTGATATAGACTGGAACTTGACTGTCAAAAATCCCTCATCCACTCTTTTGTCTTCCTCATCGATAGAATCATTGTCATCTACATCGTCTACTTCGTCCTTTCTACCTGGACTACTTCCTAATAGCATTTCTTCAAGCCCGCAACCAGGTTCATTGCAATTGTCTGTTGATGGTGACGATGAGAGTCATGTTGACGGCATGGTTGACCGTTCGTCTCCAGATGATTATTCCAAGCATCATAAGAACCATTCAGATACACACCATCATCAAGGCAATGAAAATCACTATAAATCTTCGAAAATTATTGCAGCTTCCTCGGATAATTTCCAGCATTCAAGTCACACTGGTTATTCCCCTCCAACGCCTAAAAATAAACAGCAGCTTCCGGAACCCCCGATGAACCAAAGAAATCGGTCTGTATCCCCACCGGCACCGCCGTCAGTGCCAATGGGTAAACAGCAGCAGCAACAGTCGCATCATACAAACAACCCAGTGTATAAGAGCCAAATGCATGTGCAAAATTCACCTGTCTCTCAAATGCCCTCCTCACACTTACACCAGCATCATCAACCCCATCACGGAAATTTGCCAGTTCAAATTCCACCGATGAAAGAAAATAACAGCTACGGGACCCCATTAAATAAAACTAGAGATAGCCCAGAAAGAATTGGGAAACATCAGGAAAAATCTGCAGCTAAAGATTTGCAAAGTTCACCACAAAGACTTATCAAATCTAGTACTAATCACGTTCATTCATCTTCTTCCGCATCAGTTGTTCCAAGCAGCAACGGTGGGGTAGTTTCTTCCGTCCTCACCCCTATCTTAAATGATGTAAGCAAATGTTGCAAAACATATGTAATTACTGTTTTTGGAAACGGTAGCGGTTATGGTATATGTGTCATGCTTGTTTCTAGTTGAAACGGAGACCTGGAACAAATGGTACTGCAAGAGCTGAAGCATTGGATGACCTCCGTCGAGCATTTGAATCTGCGGAAGCTTCTTCTCCCGGATTTTCGGAGAATTTCCTTCGAGAAACACTTTCTAGACTATTACCAACGGTTGCTGAATCAAGAATAAAAGCAACAGTGGCGCGTCTTGCAAGGTAAAAATAGTTACTGCGAGCTATATTATCATAGAAAATTAAACAATGTACCTACTTAAATATTCCATTTTTTGTACTTTCAGGGATAAGTAGAACGATTTTGGCCGTCAATCAAGAGAGTTATTGATAAAACTAGGCTTTGTGAACCGAATCAGCAAATTCCTTCGCGCAAGTATTTTCCGTGATGTCAACTTAGCGGTGATTTTTAATGCATTTTTTCAGGTTTGGAAAATTTGCCGGTATAAAATTCCAACTGATCGTCAATTAATTTGAGGAATAGCCAAGATATTTAAAGACAGTTGTATTGTGCATTCATTTACCGAATAGTAGTAATATTACTCAGGCGAAGCAGTGTTTTGTTTATATTTATGATCAATAAGTAGTATAATTTTTTATAAGTATAGTTAAGTGCATGTTTCAGAACGCCAAAAAGGATGTCGTATGACCATTTCATGAGCATCCCAGTTATATAGATAGAGACAGAAAAGTTGTGATGAAAAGAATTAATCTGAAGGAAAGCTTTACAAGTGATTTTAATAGTACTAAAATAGTAGCTCTGTCTAGACGACACAGAGCAAGTGGCTCCGAAAAGTATTTTCTGCATTTTTTCTCTTCATGTCATTAATATTGTTAGTCAGGATGGTTTATTCTGTGTGAATCTAGCCGTACTTCGAGACATTAGAACGTTCAGTAGTTTCCCAAAACTGTTTCAGTTTCTGATATATTTACAACTTAATGTTCCATAACTCCAGAACATGGCGTGAATATGTAATGATAATGAAACTTTGATAACTTAGATCGATTTGAATTTGTGTAAAAGTGAATATGAGTCACAAAATCATACCAATTGTTTCCCTTAAAATGTGTACATTTTCGTATTAATACTACACTTGTATCGACAGCAATGAATTGATAAAAAATGGATACATTTTGGATAGAATTTACGTTGTGCAAGACTTCTCGATTATGTTCCAGGTCTTCTACTGGTTTTGTAGTTTCAGTAATTTTCAAAATTTAGTTAGATAAATAATTCGTTATTGACGTTATCGAACCTTTTTTCCAATAAATATCAGTCTGCAAAACCAAGTTTGAATAGATTGAAGTTGCTGTTATCTAACTTGACGATGGAATATTAAGCTAAGTCGACGCAAGATCGAGTAAGCTTCAATTCATTTTCACAGAACTCATATTCTTCGGATATTCTATCAATCCAATTACTGAAGAAGTTATTGGCACTAAATATATGCGTAAACCGTAAATTCAGAGTGGATCGCTACTTGTTAAATCTAATAGGAATGTATTATAGCTATTGGATCAGCAAGTCTAGAAGAAATTAATTGCAATGAAGTGTAATTATTAATATTTTAATAGATGTTGTATTTAGCATAGTAACTGTTAGAGACCTAGTGGGGATGATAAATAGGCGTAAATATTTTTGCCTAACGAAGGGTCATGTTGTGTACTATAACATTTTATTCACTAATACACGCAAAATCAGCTATTCGAGAGGCTTATAAGAAAATTAACAACCGGCTTAAGCGGTGGAAAAATTAAAATACGTATAACCTACAGATGGACTTAAAATATGTAGTCATATTATTATCTAATGTACGTGTAGTAAGTGTTAGTACTGTAAGAACTAAGAACGTTACGGAAATTATTTCCTCCAATCTATTTCTCACGATCAAACTCCGAAACGATGATTCTTCACCAAACCATAAGAAGATTATACAAATAGCCTTACAAAAAATCAAAATTATTCATATAAAAACTTACAAAGCTCAACAGGATTACCTGCAAACACATATTATCTTGAACTTACCTTGTAGTTGTATCTACTCTGTGTGTTCTTGTAAACCTAAAGTGTTTGCTGGCTATATCAAAGAGTCTCGAGTCATCTAAAATATACAGGTACGTACAATTCTGTTTAATAATTAATATATTTACAAAACAGAATCAGGGTCAACAATAACTATACATATGCTTAATATATTAAAAATCCTGTTGAAATTTGTTTGGAAATACTCTAAAAGTCACTGCGTGCGGTAATTAGACATAATAGTAAATTGTACTGAAGCCCCTTCGTGAATATCAATTTTCGCCAATATCTATATTTCAATCAATATTTGCGCCTTGTCAAGACAAGTAAGTGGATGTTAAGTCGAGCCTTAAATATTCTGCTCTGTACTTGCTCTGCCCCCATAGGTAAATCCGAGAGTAACTTTCCTATGGAAGTTGTTACCTAGCGCAAAAATTCAGTGTTATGTCATACCTGTATGAAATGTTAACCAACCAATTAAAATGGTTGAGATAATGTTTTAGGCATAGTTGTAAGTATAATAAAATTTAACGTAACAACATCTTAGAATGAGCACGTATTTTCTGGAACTCTATAATGTGTTTCTTGAATTCCAGTTGCGTAAGCGTAGCTCGTATGTTGAAGAAGTGATTTGTGAGCATTAATGTTGAACTTTGTACGGTCTGTGCTACAATGTCGTTGCCTATATACAATAATTTAAAATTAAATCAACTTTGATAAATTATTGGTTCCCTGAAGTAAATTTATACTTGTCTTGTTGTTTGTAATCCATGTATGCTTTATACTCTATACTGTAGAGGAAGCATTTCACATCATCAAGCAAACTTAAATACAAATAATGATTCAGCAATTGTATAATTTCAGTGTCAGGATTTCTAAACGACTGAATGTTTTTTATTGAATTGCAACTATTTTCAATAACTCGGATTATGATAATACGATGTGTACTAACCGTGTATAAAAACGATTCACAAATTTATTCTTGTTGCATTAAATGTTGACTCTAGCTCCTAAGTAACTACTTGTCTCGAGGACAAATTAGCGGTTATGAAATATTTGGAAAAAAATAAAATTATTATTATCGTGTATTTTTCGAAAAAATAAAGAGCTATAAAGAAATTCTAAAGTGAGGTAATGCCATTTAACAAGGCAGACAACTTGTGGTGATCGTATTTTAAATTATACTAAAAGTTAAAATATTTTAGTCTGAACAGAATATAATGGAAAAGAATATACATGTTAAAAAGTGTGTTTTATAAAATATATGTATAGTATTATCAAGACTACATCCTACAAAAGAATGTATAAGGATGGATTTCCGTTGGACGTACGACGTTGTTTTCACTCCAGTCATATAGTATTAATTTGTGGACAAGTCTTCTTTTAAGTATTTTAAGTAGCCTTGTTTCAAATCTGAAAACCAAGGTATCAGAAATTATATTATGTGGCATAATACAATGACTTTCCCACCTAGGTAACTGCCGTAGACACCATTTAATGTGTATAATCAATACTGCATGTATAAGGTTAAAATTGTATCTGTCTGCTGGTTTTGGGAAACAGGAAGGAAGTTCCACTATTTAAAAAAAACAAGCCAAGCACCACCAGATTTTTGAGAGGGTACAGTCTATGATTTCGTACTATGTAGTACAGAAAGAAAAAAACATCCTTTTTAACATTTAATATCTAATATCTATAGAATAAAAAGTTGTCGAATGGTCTGCATCAATTCAAATATATCTAGGTATGTTAACATTAAAAAAACAAATGAAATAAAATTCGGAGGAGGTCAATATGAAAATTTTACGACTGGTTCTTTATTGACCCGGCAATTTAATTACATGATGTATTATTTCTTACTTTAAGTAATAAGCTTGTATTTAATGATACTATTTTCTCGGCGGTTTTACGAAATGTGTATTAAACGGCGGAATATATAGTTCTATTATATGCGTATATGTTCACAACAGAATTCAAGCCTATATGTTGGTTTTGTTTGATTCAACGTTTTATCCAGGAAGAGACTTGTTAACTTATTAATCTTAATGTATACTTTTCTCTGAAATTCTGAAGTATTATACCAAATCAGTTGAAAAAAGTCATTGACAGATTTGACGGATGACAGTTTGACAACTTTTTCGATCTAAACACAAGACAACAATATGTAAGAGTACAAGAAGAAACATGCCTACGAAAATCATAAATTGTAGAACGCCTGATATGATTGGTGCCCGTGAAGGAAAATTATAATAATTCATAAATTACTAATATGTGTATTTTTTTATTATAAGTAATAATTGAATATTTTATTTATAATTTAGAGTGAGATTTATAGCAAATGGTCGACTCTTCGTAACTTATAAGTATTATAGTAAATAAACTACAACAATGTTATATATTCTCATTTCTCATAAAACGAGGTTCGTTTGTTCATTTGGGGGATTGTGCAACTTAAATAGACAAACGCAATATATTTATGAGGAATGTAACAATAAATTGTTAATTATTTGTATACAATGTTTTTGTTGAAAATTAAGTTCTTTGAATCCTCCTCATTACAACTGATAACTAATGTAATCTTGCTTTTATTTGATATTGATTGTAACGTGTTGTATTGTCAGTTATCATAAATTAAGTAATGTTTACCTTTTAAGTGCGAGTATTAAACGTTATATGTTGTGTTGCTAAGTATGTAAGTAGAAATAGATTGTGTGTATTATTAAGCTAGACCATCTAATATCTGTAATATTGAAATCATGATGATAGAAGGTGACCATTCCAGATAAATATTGATAATGAATTCTGTGAAAGTATACTTACTTAAAATCATTAACGATATATAAAATATATGTAGAATATAACTAGAAAATAAATTATATGTTAAGACAAAATATGCAGATAATAAAGCTAAGGCTGCAAGGGAAGTACCCGCATTTGTTAGGAAACGTAAGCTGGTGTTTTCCGAAATCATCGGTTATTTGAATGTTTGTCATTATATTGCGGGTACAGTGTTAAAGGTAGTTCATTTCATTCATGTGAGAACTATAAATATATATATGTGAAAGTTAATTGTGAAAATAATGTTTACTTAATATTCTTCGCATGATGTCGAAATCAATGTTATTACACGTATGTATAATTATCACGAATTAAGTACATATAGTTATATAGTGACAAAAACTGTTTACAATAATTTTACTGAGGTAATTACATAATGTTGAACTTGATTCATTTACCCAAAAATCGAGGTTGATATATTCAGCCGAATACTGCGTCAAAATTCATGGCTTAATTCTCTTATCCTCTTTGTTGTTTTACAGCTAATTTATTTATCGTTATTAAAATGCTTTAAAAGTAGACTTAATTTAGATTTGTTATTTACAAATGATCTTTGGGTTTTATGTTTCTAATAATGGCATCAGTCCGTTACATCACTGAGTAAAATAAATACATGAGCCCTGTGCCATTTTTGGGTTTAAAAGTATTATTACTATTATAATAATGTGCTGATTCTATTTATTTATTGGCATCCTATTTCATCACAAATTTCTTTCATGGAAACAGAAGTAATATTCCTACATACGCAATCAATTTATGACATTGGGAAATGATGTGGCTACCTGAATAAATCTGCTAGAATGTTAATGGAATGTCTCACGCCTGTTTATCATCATTATTACTTTACAATGTAAACTTCCCATGTTAGATTTTAAAACTACAATCACAAAGAAAACTTTCGTGCTAGTAAAACATGAATCTAGTATTATTCAATCTGTCTTCATTGTGTGAGCTTTGAGTTTATACTTTTCTTATTCGGTGAACAAAACAGGGTATGAAAGAAATTTAATACCAATAAACTTCATGTAAAATTTACTTGTAAGTATATGAAAAATAATCTGATTCGCGTCATTACGACTTTTTTATAAACTTTAAATTTAATCAGAACGAATAAACAGAACAAAGATAATAAAGACATTATACCAAATATTTGCAAAAATATGGTCAAAAAGGTTGTTCCGCCGGCAAGTAGTGAACAACTGGATGTATTTCACTTCATAATCGTGTATATGTTGATGGCTTTATCTTCTCCTACTGATGCTAATTTATTTTTAGGACCCCACACAACTGACCAAATCTGATCAGAATGAGCATCAGGAAAGGTATGTGAGCAGGACTTCGTTTCTAAATCCCAAATTCGAATACTTTTGTCTGCACTGCATGTTGCAAATGTTTGACCATCAGAAGAGAAGGCGACTCCTAACACCCAAGAACTGTGGCCCGACATTGTACCCACAACTGAGAAATCTTGCCTACAAGAGCAAAAGAAATTTTACACAAAATGAATTTATAATTCCATAGGTTGAAGACTGAAGAAAACTCACAAGGCATAGATTTTGACATGTTTGTCATCAGACGCAGTCAACAATAAACTAGAGTCAGGAGAGAACGCCAGGGCTCTGACAGGCATAGCATGACCTTCTAGAGTTTTGAAAAAGTTTCCAGTTGGACCATCTAGTAAAGCCACTAAACCGTTTGAACCTCCGCATGCAATCCACCTGCAATTAAAAAATTATTATTTATATACCACCATGAAAAATTTCCTCCTTTCAACTAAACACATAGTTTAACGATTTTAATTCCAATAATTGGTCATACTTTCCATCTGGACTGACAGCTAAACTTAGTGCCATTTTTCCTTTTGTCTCCAACGACTTTTCCTTTTTACCAGTTTCCACACTGAACATTTCAATTTTTCCATCTCCATTCCCACTGATGACGTACTTAGAATCCCTTGTAAACTGGACTGTCCAACATTCTAACGGGCCCGAATCTATGGATTTCTTTTTCTCATAAGTTTCCATATCCCAAATACTAATGTTCGAGTCTAAGGAGGACGACGCAAACATCTTTCCGCTGGGATCTATAACCGTTGATACAACTCCTAAAGAGTGTCCAAGCAAAGTCTTTTCCAGCGTCAGATTCTGTCCTGAGTCATCCACTGACCATACCTACAAATCATAAACATACTCAATACTTTGAGAACATATAAAACAGAAATAATTACTGGATGCCACCTTTTACGCTTGTCCAGTTAATGGAAACAGTGAAATGACAGACAAAATAGTAACGTACACATTTGTAATAATTAATTTTATTGAAAAGCATACCTCCACAATCTTAAATATAGTATAGGGTCAAATTGTTTATTTTAAAATCGCACTCGTTGCACTCACCTTTACTGTATCATCCAAAGCTCCAGTTACAAGCTTGCCCGGTTCATGAGGATTTTCGGGATTGTAATACCAGTCAGCTGCCCATATCGCTTCATCATGAGCCAAATCCAGGCGTTTTTCTATTGTGTTCTAGAATATAAATGATCACCAATAAAAGGAATGAAAATTTTATTTTGACAACAGAAATTAGATTTACGTTAGAAATTAGAATAATTCGAATTATTAGAACATTAACAATTTTTAATTATGATACCTTCAAATAATAATTCACAGAGAGTACTTACCATGTCAAAGCCGTTGTGCAGGATCGACAAATTTGACCAAAAACACAAATAATTTTAACGTCTCAAGTACAATTTGTTAATTTGATGACAGCTTTTTATAATTTTCTACAGCTTGAAAACACAGGTAAAAGTATTAAATCACAAAAGAAGCCGGCAGGTTCAACAGAGCGATATCCGGTGTGAAATCACATATTGCCAATAGGCTTAGAGTACTTTCGTCAAGTCAACGCTTTAAAATTTTCTCTGGGAGCTTCAAAATTGCCGCCGAAAAAGTTACACTTGTCTTTATTCTCATTCAATTGACGCGTATGTATTTTCAATGGCAATGTTGGACAAATGGAGAAAATTAGCAGCCGCAGGCCGCAGCAGTGAAGCAAAAGTAAACGCGCGTCCTTCAAAATCAAAACTAGAGTCCCGGACGGAATAGTTGCATGCAAATTGTAAGGGATTTAACCGAATTAAGGGAAGAAGTTCAATTGTTCAAAGAAGAATTTAATTAGCAAAAAAGTTTTAAAAAAGTATTTATTTATTATTGTGTAAATTTGAAAAATATCTAATTTAATGGCTCCAGTAGCTGTGGACAATGTAGGCGACGGCGAGACTTCCGGAGATGAATCGAGTAAGTTTAGCTTTTATTTTAGTGTATTAAATGGGATATTTATTTATAAATGGTTTTTGTTTGTTTTCTGAAGTTTCAAACATCAGAACTTGTGTGAATCATTGTAAAGTTTTTCAAACTAAGAACAAATTGACATGCAGGTCAAGGATCATCGGCAGGATCTGGGGCACCTTCCCCTGCAAGATCGCGTTCCGGGTCGAGATCTTCCCACAGATCGGGCTCCCATGGTTCCCATCATTCTAGGTCCCGATCCCGGTCAGCATCGAGTAATGCTTCGGGAGCTGGTTCAGGAGCGGAAAATAAGGCAAGCAAGAAGAAAGGGGATGACGATAGTTCATCTGGTCACTCTAGAGCGGGTTCTCCAGCAAAATCCAGATCTCGTTCAGGCTCCAGGTCCTCTGGGCGGTCCGGGTCTAAATCTCCTGGTTCACATCATTCAAGATCTCGATCCAGATCACAGTCTGGCGATGAGCAGATAGGACGTGTCAAAAAGGAAAAGAGAAAAGCTATCATAGATAGTGCTTCTGACCATTCGGGTGCTCCGTCACCAACTAGATCTCGGTCCGGGTCCAGATCATCAGCACGCTCGGGAACCAAATCACCAGTCGATCGCCGTTCAAAATCCAAATCTCCTGGAAATGAATCTGGAGGAGAGAAGAAGAATGAAGCGAAGCCACCGGATTCCTCTCAGCTCTTTGGCGATGCCGATGATATCAGTGATGACGACCAAGATTCTGATGCTGGGTCCAAGAAAGATGAAGCTGAAAAATCAGATGCTGAGAACGAGAAGGAAGACAAGAAGTCGGATGAAGAAGAGGTGGAAGAGAAAGCAATCGAGGATGAACCCATGGAGGTTGAAGAACCATTACCAGAAACTAGAATTGATGTAGAAATACCAAAAATCACCACAGATCTTGGTAAAGGAATTCACTTCGTCAAGTTGCCAAATTTCTTGTCGGTGGAAACCCGTCCATTTGATCCAAACACTTACGAAGATGAAATAGATGAAGAAGAAACACTCGATGAAGAAGGAAGGGCTAGATTAAAGTTAAAAGTTGAAAACACAATTAGGTGGCGAGAAAGGTTTAACGAACGAAACGTGTTTGTTAAAGAATCCAATGCCAGGTTCGTGAGATGGTCGGATGGGTCGTTAAGTTTACATTTAGGAAGCGAAATTTTCAACGTTCATAAACAGCCATTGCAGGTATGCTTTATAGTTTTATATGAATATTGGAATCAGAGTATTAACAACAATTATTGAGTATGAATTTATTTACACGAGTATAAAAATAATTCATTGTTTTAGGGCGATCACAATCACTTGTTCATCCGCCAAGGCACAGGGTTGCAAGGGCAAGCGGTTTTCCGTACCAAATTAACATTCCGACCTCACTCCACCGAATCATTTACCCATAGGAAGATGACCATGTCATTAGCTGATCGTTCACAAAAGACAAGCGGAATCAAAGTATTATCCATGGTTGGTCACGACCCCGAAGCGCAGCGCTTCCAGATGATCAAGAAAGAAGAAGATAAGTTGCGCGCTTCTCTTCGGCGAGAGAGCAAACAAAGGAGAATCAGAGAAAGAGCAACTAGTAGAGGTCTTACGTCCAATTATTTGGAACCTGATAGATATGACAACGATGAATTTTCAGATGAAGATAACACAATTAGTCTATCGGCTATCAAAAATCGTTATAAGAAAAACGCCAAGATGCATTCAAACATTTACTCTTCAGAGGATGAGGATGATAATGATGACGATGAAGGCGTTCGAGTTGGGAAGAAAACAGATAGACCTAAACGTTTGAAAGACTCTGAAGATGAAAGTGATGGAGTTGAGGGCGATCAAGTAGAAAATAGCCCACCGCCGACAAAGGTAGAACCTGCACATTCAGGATCTAATAGTGACTAAAACTTTTGAAATAATATGATAATAACTTTTAATGTCTCAATCTCTCATTTTCTTTGTAAATACATATTATCACATGTAAGTGACATTTATTGAGTGTGTTAGTAAACTCATTCATTTTTTATTAATCGTAAATAAATATCTGAAAACAGTTCAAAACGAATTCTTTTCTTTTTCATTCAAAATAAAAGTACATGTAATTAAAAATGCGAAAATACTTTATACAAAGACTAATACGAAGAAGGTTTGATTGTAATCTCGTTAAATCAAACCTGATAAATATTTTTTAATGAACTTTGACACTATCCATTAGTCTTGAGCCTCTAAGTCAGCCAGAATATAAAACGTTGCTTGAGCAGATTCGGCATCAATAAATTCAATAGCTGTTGCGAATTTGTCGAGAAGCTCATTCACATCCATCTGATGATCTTGTGATGATGTCCGTAAAGCCGGCATAATCTTTGTTAATTCTGCCGGATTGAAGACTCCTAAAAGCCCGTCGATTTTTACTATATACATACCCGAAGACCCCAAGGAGCTGATCACGTGCGAACTATAAACAATAATTGTTATGATGTTAAAAATGATTGTTACGTAAACCGAGCTTTGTAGCATATCATAGTTTCCATAGAGTACATGTGATTGGTAGTCACAATAGCATTAGTAAATAGTGGATGTCGTGTTAGCAAGTACATCAAACAAATTGTACCTCGCATGTGTTAATAACATGTGTGGTAACATTAATATAGGTATATATGTATATTTTGCACCAACCTTTTTCCTTCCAAAGGAGTCGTTTGTGATTTCTGCGACCAAGAAGCATCATGTATACTAACACAAGACTCTATCCCGAGAACACTGGATGAATTCAAGTCGTCTAAGAGAGAACTTGACTCTAAATCAAGATTGTTCGTCGTTGCTGAAATCTGTAATGTGGAGACATTGGATTCTCTAATTTTTCCCGATGTGCAACCATTTGATGATCTAGACAAGGTTTGAGGGGAGCCAGTGGATACATTTCTTAAAGGCTTCGGGGCATCTCTGGATCGTAAATCTTCTAGTGTTACTTGCCGAAATCGTTTAGATGGTGTAACGGCTTCAGGTGACAATACTTCATTCGGTGAGTCATGTCTAGGTCGTTTGCCATGATGAGAAATAGGTGACGTACGTGGTAGAGATATTCTATCTCTGTGTGCAGGTACTGGTTCGTTATGTAAGAATGCTCCACATTGCGGGATCGTCGGAGACGTATCGTCTGGTTTCAGGACCTTGAATCCTTCGGGCAGCGAACTTGGCGTCTTGGGTAGCGAAGTTATCCGAATACTATCAGTGGATGCGGCTGTATTCGGTAATTCAGGTCTTTCCAAAATATTGCTGGGTTCAAGGAATGAACGTATCAACGTAGATGCATTCACAAAACTTGGGTTATCCGTTGATGCTTCCCTTTGATTATTTTCTATACACATGCGGGTATTTCTATTCATTCTGCTATTGCAGCTTTCCATGACATGGTCTTCTTGACTTTCACTTAAAGAAATCGTAAAATCAGCTAAAGGAAAGGCTTGATCTTTCGTTTTACTAACCGCTGTTTCCTGGTCTGAAAATACAGTTGGTCGGTTTGAGTTAGATAATCCACTTGTTAGGGTTCCCAAAAAAGCTGATATGTTGTCTTTACGTTTCTCTGGTGTGCTTACTAATTGACTAACGATCTGCATTGAACTTTTTTCAGGAATTTTGTCAGCTGGCTTTTCACACGTCTTTGATCCCTCCAAATCTGTAGCACTAAGATCGAGCTCGGAATCAACAATTGTGCTCGACTCTTCAGTATCAGATGTTACGTCCAGATGCGGAAGTGCGCTCAAATTCACTCCATAATATGACTGCAGCATGCCTTCTAAAGATGATAAAACTTGATCCTGCAGATAGAAACAAAACCTGAGGTACAATCAAAGTACGAGCTACTTGTAACTAATTGTAAGTAATGAATATAAAGTAACCTACACTGCCCTGCATAAATATTTTGGATTTATCCATGTCTCTATTGAAATCCACTTCAGTCGGAGGTACACTAACCATAAATACAGCCAAAGGAAACTTCCTTTGTTCTTGCTGGGTAGGGTTATCTGCAGATCCAACTGCATAACGTTTTATCACCTAAGATATTCAATCACATTTAGAATTTCAACCGAGTTAGTACCAAGAATAATTACAAATCCGTTTCTTACATGCTGATATTCTTCCACGACCACAGGTCGACGATTGACAAAAATCATGGTCATCTTGCTGTTAGTGAAACCCATAGTTTTCATATCAACCGGCTTCTGTGGCACAAATAAGTTCAATTCTCCTTTCCAAGAGCTCTCAGTGTCGTCTGGAAACACCTCAGCAGATAAGCATTTGGAAAGGTTTTTTGCCACAGATACTCCTAAAACTGTGGTAAGAGCTTGTTCTGTATCTCTCACTGCCGGCTTGGACCAAATCAAATTTCCATTGTGATAGAGGGCAAAATAAACCGAAGGATTGCATATTCCCAGACACTTTAGGTAAAATTCTATTTCTTTTAGCTGAGCTCTGGCTGTCTTTGGTTCTGAACAATGCTTATTCCTTACAGGAAAGTCTTTGAAAAGATCTCGAATGATAATGACGGTTCCATTTCCACATGGAACAACATTCTCCGCAGTTACATCACCTAGCTTATTTAGCACATATTTCCTTGCTGCAGCGTCTTCATGCCTTTTAGATGTTACAGTTATGCCACTGAATGAGCATATAGCAGAAAGAGCTTCACCCCGAAAACCGTACTTGTCATTACAACCTGAAATTGTCAACAGGAAGTGAAATAGTTTAAATACAACATGGACAGGAAACACTGTAGCATCATGCAACTTTTATTAGAATTCTTACTTAAATGCAAATCATCGTTTAACTTTGAAGTGAACCCTCCCTTGAACAACTTCGGAATGTCTTCGGAAGGCATCCCATCACCATTGTCTTTTACTTCAATTTTTTTCAGTCCGTAGTTGTCCTAAACCACAATTAAATCAGACTAGTCAAAAACTACAAGCACAGATAAAACAGTAAAATTATAGTCATGAAAACTTGTATAAATACAAAAAAATACTCATGAATCACTTTAGAGCTTGTCATAAATTAAGACAAGAAAGATAAACAACTTTGTTAAACGCACCAAGAGAATTTGTACGCTATGAGCATTGGCATCAACGGCATTGTCAACAAGCTCTCTCACTACATCCGACACTTTGGTAATCACTTGACTTTTACGGATCTTGCTGCTACACTCCTCTTTCAATTTCGCTATCGACATTTTGCTTTTCTCCGTCTCTGAAAGGAAGTAATACGTACAAATTACATTTAAAATAAATTAATTATCAGAATTGAATACGTCAAGATTGTTGAGAACTTAAAAGTAAATAACTGTAGAAATAAAATTAACTATAAGTACTTCTCGTCTAAAATACGTAAAACTGAAACTTGTATAAGACCAAGAAAAATTTACAATTACTTAATTTCACTTACTACTTACATAAACCGTTCAATAAAACAATTACAACAAACAATAACAAAATTTACCCGCTGTAGATTATTACGTCGTAACACACTTCCTAATATTTCTGCTCTACGTTGAAATCAGAAATCATATCGCAACAAAACTTTGCAAGCTAAGCCGTTAACAATACAAATATAATAGCAAGACAACTTTTCGTTAATTAAAAACGAAATTAATTATAAATACAAAATCCTCTTTTCATGTTTATAATCCACGTGTGTAGCGATAATCACTTTCTTCCGATCCGACAGCGACAGCAAACTTTTCCCGCCTTTTGTCACTAAAATTCCTTGCGACAGGATAACATTGCAAATGGAAAGTAGATGGCAGGAATGTTTTTCTAATCGTTTCCCAGGTTACCTGATCGTTGTAAGTAATAAATAAATAAAA